>CAUYLG010066808.1:0-34782 GCA_963573385.1 Cacajao melanocephalus
GGAAGTGGATGTTGCAGTGAGGTTGCAGTGAGCCAAGATCGCTCCACTTCACTCTAGCCTGGGTGACAGAGCGAGACTCTGTCTCAAAAAAAAGAAAAAAGAAAAAAAGGTTGGGCATGGTGGCTCATGCCTGTAATCCCAGCTCTTAGGGAGGCCAAGGCAGGAGGATAGCTTGAGCCCAGGAGTTCGAGACCTGCTTGAGTCTTGAGCTCAATATAGTGAGACCCTGTTCTCTCCAAAAAGCAAAGGCTTGACTTCCTTAGGAAGAACTGAGCTTCCTGTCGCTAGAAGTATTCAAGCACAAACTACTTGGTAGGGACACTGTAGGCAGGATTGAAATGCTTGCATTTCATTCTAGCAAAATATTTATTAATTGCAGAGCACTCTGCCAGGCCAGGTGCTAAAGACAGAAATAAAGGCCTGCTCCTTGCTCCCCATCTAGTCCAGGGAGAGATCAGTTACAAGTGCTAAGTGCAGAGATAGCTTTGAGCTTGACCTGCTGCAGGAATGCAAAGGAGGGGCTCCTAACCCAGGGGCTAGGTGAGGGCAGTGAGAGGGCCCTTGGGCCGAGTGCTAATAAACAATTAGGAGGAATTGCTGTTACCAATTGTTTAGTAGGGCAGGGCATGGTGGCTCATGTCTGTAATTCCAAGCACTTTGGGACCCAAGGCGGGCGGATCACCTGAGGTCAGGAGTTCAAGACCAGCCTGGCCAACATGGTGAAACCCCGTCTCTACTAAAAATACAAAAATTAGCTGGATGTGGTGGCATGTGCCCATAATCCCAGCTACTCGGGGGGCTGAGGCAGGAGCATTGCTTGAACCCGGAGGTGGAGGTTGCAGTGAGCTGAGATCGTGTACTATATTCCAGCCTGGGTGAAGAAGTGAGACTCTGTCTAAAAAAAAAAGTTCTGTCTTTTAGAGATACACACTGAGGCCAGGCATGGTGGGTCACACACTTTGGGAAGCCAAGGTGGGAGGATCACTTGAGTCCAGGGGTTCGAGACCAGCCTGGGTAGGATAGCGAAACCCTATCTCTACAAAAAATAAAAAATAAATTAGCTAGGCATGGTGGCAGGTACCTGTAGTCCTAGCTACCTGGGAGGCTGAAGCAAAAGGATTGTTTGAGCCTAGGAGTCTGAAGTTACAGTGAGCTATGATCATACCACTACACCCCAGCCAGGTGACAGCGTGAGACCCTGTCTCTAAAAAAGAAAAGAAGTAGAGATACACACTGAAGTATGTATGCATGAAATGATACACCTGGAATTTGCTTTCAAATAATCTAAGGATGCGACAAAAATGGGTGGGCATACAGATGAAACAAGATTGGCCATATGTGGAGAATCACTGAAGCTGGGCAATGGGTACCTTGAGGTTTATTGTGCTGTTCTCTCTAGTTTGGTGTACAATAGAACGTTTCCATATATAAAGTTAAAAGAAAGGAGGAGGAGGCCAGGCGAGGTGTGGCTCATGCCTATAATCCCAACACTTTGGGAGGCCGAGGCAGGCGGATCACCTGAGGTCAGGAGTTGGAGACCAGCCTGACCAGCATGGAGAAACACCGTCTCTACTAAAAATACAAAATTAGCTGGTCATGGTGGCGCATGCCTGTCATCCCAGCTACTCGAGAGGCTGAGGTAGGAGAGTTGCTTGAACCTGGGGGCAGAGGTTGCGGTGAGCCAAGATCGCACCATTACACTCAAGCCTGGGCAACAAGTGTGAAACTCTGTCTCAAAAAAAAAAATGTGTTCAAGAATTACTAAGACTTTCAAGACAATGATAGCAGAGAATGAAACCAAGCATAGGGCCCTTCTGAGCATGGAGCCCTGTAAGACTGCAGAAGTCAGACACCCACAAAGCTGCTCCTGCTTCAGCCAATGTACCCTTTTCTGTTTAGAAGGGACAGGAGGAGGGCTGTATGAAAGCCAGGGCTTGGGCTCACAGCCCTAGGAAGCAAAAGAACAGAATGTTCCTTCCCCCACCCCCCGGGACCAAAGTGGGACCCAGAAGCCTGGGACAAATAGCTTGCATTTGTGTAGATCTTTACAACATTTCCCAGACTTGCTTGGGTTTTCCTTGGTGCTGGGATAAAATGAAGCAGAAAGTACTAGCCAGGCCCTTCAGAGAGCAGAGTGCCACAGTGACTTGTTTATCTCTCCAAAGAGATTTCCCGGTTTCTCCAAAAATGGGGTTTGCTACAAGCTTCCCAGTATGAGTCACCAGACCAGTTGGCAAAGCATTTAGGTCTGCCGAGAGCACTGGAGCGGACCCTTCATTGGCCAAGAAGATCAGCCACAAGAACCTTCAGTCCCCTAGAGATGGGTTCTTCCAACCCCTCAAACAGAAGCCAGACTGGCACTGCCTGTGAAGTCTTGCTATTGCAGGCCATGATGCATGCCCTCACCTCAAAACGCCTCTGTCTTTCTCTACTTGCAGTAAATGGAGAAGCCTTGGTGGTAGGAGTAAGGGCCTAGGAGAAACGCAGACACTGCTCACCCTGCCCTCCTTTCTGATGCCTCTTGATGGCTCTTGGCAGGCTTCCAGGAGGGAGCAGGAGCCACAGAACCACCCCTGAGGTCAGGCCACCTTCCCCTATTTACCATCCCTTTCACTAGAAACCCTTGTCCTTAAAGACTCAAGGCAGTTGGGCACAGTGGCTCATGCCTGTAATCCCAGCGCTTTGGGAAGCCAAGGCGGGCAGATCATGAGGTCAGGAGTTCGAGACCAGCCTGACTAACATGGTGAAACCCTGTCTCTACTAACAATTCAAAAATTATCTGGGCTTGATGGCATGAGCCTGTAATCCCAGCTACTTGGGAGGCTGAGGCAAGAGAATCACTTGAACCCGGGAGACGGAGGCTGCAGTGAGCTGAGATCACACCACTGCACTCCAGCCTGGGGGACAGAGTGAAACTCCGTCTCAAAAAAAAAAAAAAAAAAGACTCAAGGCAGGCAGAACCCTTGCAGCCTTGGCAGAGTTTGGTGACACACGCAGTGCAAGTGCCCAACCACCCACGTTTCCACATCATCCTTATCTTTTCCAGAAGGTGTCTTTGCTCCCCTTCCCTACAACGACAGAGCAGACCCTGAGATGGTGGCACTCACTCCTCTTGTAAAGCCTGGTGTCCCGCAGGACTACATCAGAAAATGCCCTCTTTTCCCAGGTTCACAAACCACTGCCCTTTTCTTGGCTGCCATTGCCCCACTCCCACCCCTGGAGATCATCATCTTGGGAGGTAAAAATGAGCCATGGCGTTGCTGTTTATGCTGGAACTAGAGGCGGTGCCTGAGACCCTTCGGCCCTCTGCTCAGCACTGATGTTTATCACCGGGGCTGATTTGTAATTGCTGGAACAGAGCCAGGCGAAGGTCAGGCTGCGAGGCAGGTCCCGGCACAGCACAGCCAGGCTGAGGACTGAGTACAGTGACAGGGAATCCCCTCCCACCTCTGGCCCCATCTGTCCCTTCTCCCCACACCATGGCCTGACGCATCTTGGTTTTCAGTTTTGTTTTGTTTTTGCTGTGAAACTCAGTTATTTAAAGACAATTTTCTTTTGTTTCTTTTTCATAAACACCCTTTGTTGGTTTGTGAGACAGGGTCTCGTTCTGTTGCTCAGGCTGGAGTGCAGTGGTGTGATCACGGCTCACTGCAGCCTCGACCTCCCTTGACTCAGGTGATCATCTCACCTCAGCCTGCCAGGTAGCTAGGACTATAGGCACATGCCACCATGCCTGGCTAATTTTTGTTTGTAGAGATGGGGTTTCGCCATGTTGCCCAGGATGCTCCTGAACTCCTGGGCTCCAGCAGTCCTCTCGCCCTGACCTTCCAAAGTGCTGGAATAGATGTACCTTTGTTGTATTTTTCTGATCATAAGACTAGTTCAAGCCAGGTGTGGTGGCTCATACCATAGTCCCAGCACTCTGAGAGGCCAAGTTATGTGGATCGCTTGAGCCCAGTGGTTTAAGACCAGCCTGGGCAACATGACGAAACTCCATCCCTACAAAAAAATACAAAAACCTGCTGGGTGTGGTGGTGCATGCCTGTAGTAGCAGCTACCTAGGAGGCTGAGGTGGGAAGATCACAAGCCGGGGGAAGTCAAGGCTGCAGTGAGACGTGATTGCTGCACTCCAGCCTAGAGGACAGAGTGAGACCTTGTACCCTCGCCCAAAAAAAAAGTTCAGACATTAGGTACCTGTTTGGGGAAAAAAAGTAAAATTTCGCCTTGCATCATATCCCAGGGTAAAATCCAGATGAATTCAAGATCTAAGCTAAAACTTCTCTAGATATAGGGCAATAGGTCTTTTATTTTTTTATTTTTATTTTTTCTTGAGACAAAGTCTTGCTCTGTTGCCAGGCTGGAATACAGTGGCACAATCTCAGCTCACTGCGACCTCCGCCTCCCAGGTAGCTGCTACCTCCCAGGTTTGAGCAATTCTCCTGCCTCAGCCTCCCAAGTAGCTGGGACCACAGGTGTGCGCCACCACGCCCCGCTAATTTTTATATTTCTAGTAAAGACAGAGTTTTACCATGTTGGTCAGGATGGTCTCGATTCCCTGACCTCGTGATTCCCCCACTCCGGCCTCCCAAAGTGCTGGGATCACAGACATGAGCCACTGTGCCCAGCTGATATAGGGTAAGAGTTTACCAGGATAAGAGGAAGGAGAGCTTTCCAAGTGCTGAGAGCATCACTGCAAGGGCCCTGAGGCCGGGCTTCTTCCCGCACCCGGGAGAAGAGGGCAGCTGTATGAGGAGGGCAGGGAGGAAGGCCAGGAGAGGGCATGGACAGAGGGAGGCCGGAGGGTGGGTCATGAAGGGCCTGTGAGTCTGGACTTCATGTTGAGGCTACTGGGGAGCCACTGAAAAGCTTCATGGACGGGTCTGTCCTACAGCAAGGTCCCTGGGATTGCAGTGCAAGGATCGCCCTAGAGGTCAGCAAAGCCAGGGAGAAGGTTGTTGCCATAACCCCATGAGGTGACAGTGGCCTGGACAAAGGGAACATCAGCGAGGATGGAGGAGAGGGATTGATCTGGGTGGTGCTCAGGCTATAGTATCTGTGTGTGGGTGGTGAGGGAGTATAGAATAGGGTGATTTCCCAGCCTTCCCCCTAGCTCCCTTGGGTTACTGGTAGGGAAGGGTGAGTAAGTGCAGAGGCATCCACGTTGTCTCCCCACATATTCCTCCTTTCCTCTTCCCAGCAGGGTTCTGATGAGAGCCACTGGGTGTCTAGAGGAGCCCCTTGCTGAGGCAGGGAATAGTGTAGGAGTCGGCAAGGCAGTGGGAGGAGACGAGTCGTTTTTGAGGTACTTTGGGGCACACAAACCAAGATATTCATCAGACAGTACTGCCGTCATAGTCGTGTCTGGCTCAGAGATCCAGCTTTGAGAGACATGAATGTGTAGAATGCAGCTGATGCCATCAGCGTGGATGAGATGATCCAGGGAGAGGGTCTAAAGGTGAAAACAAAGGAGGCCTGGAGGAAGACCTTGAGAACGCCCAGATTTCTCAGGGAAGAGGGGCCTTGAAGGAGTCCTGTAGGAACTGTCAGAGAGCTAGGAGGAAAGCCATGAGGGCTGTGGTGGAGACCTCGGGGGGAAGCTTTCAGAAGGGAGGGCCTGGCCGACAGGGCCAGACGCTTCCCATGCAGTTTGAGCAACATAAGGAATAAGAGATAAATCCGATTTAGCAACAGGAGGGTCAGAAGTGATCTGGATGAAACTAATTTTCATGGAATGTTGGGGGTGAGGCGAGACTGTGTTGAATTGAGGAATGAATAGGGATCGAAAAGTAGAGCTCTTTGAGGAAGTTTGGGTGTACAGGAAGGCTGGCACTAGAGCTGAAGGGACCACGGGTAGAGGCAGGATCTGATTAACTGGGAGAGATGGGCAGGTTTAAAGGGTGGTGGGGGCCAGGCGCAGTGGCTCATGCCTGTAATCCCAGTATTTTGGGAGGCCGAAGTGGGCGGATCACGAGGTCAGGAGTTTGAGACCACCAGCCCGGCCAATATGGTAAAACCCCATCTCAACCAAAAATACAAAAATTAGCCGGGTATGCGGTGGTGTGTGCCTGTAGTCCCAGCTACTCAGGAGGCTGAGGCAGGAGAATCGCTTGAACCCGGGAGATGGAGTTTGCAGTGAGGTGAGATCGCGCCACTGTACTCCAGCCTGGGTGACAGAGCAAGATTCCAACTCAAAAAAAAAAAAAAAGGGTGATGCGAAGGAAAGAGGGAACAGCTAAGCCTGTGGAAGAGGGTACGGGAGTGCAATAGGGGGAAAAAGGGTGGGTACCAGAGCTTGTGGGGAGGGGTGAGCCTGGGCCCGAGGAGGGGGAAGGATGAAAGATGAGCCTGGAAAGGTGGCAGGAAGTTGGAGAATTGTGATGAGTTGTTTCTACTGTCTTCCTGGGAAGAAAGCAGAGGAGACTGTTTGCCAAGAACAGGGGTGGAATGGGACGACAGATATTAAAAGAAGGGAGAAGAATTCAGATAGTTGCTATGACGATCCAGGAGATAGCTAGACCCATAATGACAGTTACCTTTTATCGAAAGCTTCCTGTGCATTCGGCACTGTTGCAAATGCGTTATCCACACACCTCCATGAAGCCTCTCTACAGCCCCACACCGGATGTGATCCCCGTTTTACAGATGAGGAAGGCAAATGAACCTGTCCACATTGACGTAAGAGCAAAACGTGGAATCCCGGCCTTCTAACTTTTAAGCTGGTCTTCGGCATTGGCGCCACTCAGGAGCGTGAGGGTTCACCAGGGCTGCAGACAGTGGACGGTACCACGTGGCTGTGAGCTACTTTCCCCAGAGAGCCCAGCGCCTGGGAGGAGGAGCCACACAGGCCGGCGGTCGGTGCTTCGGCTGCAGGGTTGGGGTTTTGGCTGGCGCAGGTGACTGGGGTTGAGAATACTGGCAAGATGGCGCCCGACGTGCTGGGTAGAACAAGAGGGGGAGCAGTCAAGGCGGATGGTGTAGAGGAGTCAGAGGTGGGTCTCATTCCAGCACTTCCGCTTCTGGGTCGGTCTACACCCCAAAGACTTGAAAGCAAGGATTCACACAGATAGGGGTACACCCATGTCCATAGCAGCGTTACTCACAGTAGCCAAAAGCAGCCCAAGGGCCTGTCCATGGATGAACAGATAAACAAGCTGTGTGTATACATGAATTGCTAAAATCAGTATCCAGGTATCTACATACAGTGGAGTCCTACTCGCCTTAAAAAGGAAGGAAACCCTAAATTCAAATTTTAGAGGCGTCCCCATTTCGCAGGAGGCAGCCTCTGTTTGCCAGGACTTAAGTCTCACTCTTTCCCACGTACTTCCTCAGCAGCAAGAGGGTTGGCAATAATCAAGAGAATTGAGGATTAAGGAGACTAGCCTTGTCCTGACATATCATAGTTTTTTTTTTTTTTTCTTTTCTTTTGAGACAGAGTCTGGCTCTGTCGCCCAAGGTGCAGTGCAGTGGTACAATCTCAGCTCACTGCAACCTCCGCCTCCTGGCTTCGAGTGATTCTCCTGCTTCAGCCCCCGAGTAGCTGAGATTACAGGTGCTGACCACTATACCTGGATAATTTATCTATTTTTAGTAGAGATGGGGTTTCGCCTTGTTCGCCTGGTCTCCAGCTCCTGACCTCAAGTGATCCTCCCACCTCAGCCTCCCAAAGTGCTGGGATTACACACATGAGCCACTGCACCCAGCCTGAAACATCAATTTATGATTGGTGGTCCAGGGAAGAGACCCTAAAGAAAGTAG
Organism: Cacajao melanocephalus; assembly: GCA_963573385.1. Taxonomy (NCBI): domain Eukaryota; kingdom Metazoa; phylum Chordata; class Mammalia; order Primates; family Pitheciidae; genus Cacajao; species Cacajao melanocephalus. Next base: position 7,756 of record CAUYLG010066808.1, read on the forward strand.
CTAGCAGAGGACAGCTGTGGCATCTCATCTTGATGCTAACAAGTCTCTTGTTTGCTAAAACAAACTCGACTTCTTCCCAGCTGCTCAGTCCTTTGGGAGAAAAGGTAAAGATGGAGAATAAAATCACTGTCAGTCCCTGCCCTGGTCCCAGCTTCCCACCTCTGGCTCAATGGGGCTGCGCTTTTCCTTGTTTACCACATTCCTTTAGGGAACATCAGTGGTGGGCAGGCTCTGGGAGCTGGCCTGCCTCGCCTCACTGCCTCTCAGCTACCTCCCCACAGCTCTAGAATCCTCAAGGTTGCAGGCCTTAGCAGGCAGCCAAAGACCCAGGTGTACTCAGTGTGGACTCCAGGAAGTTTTTACTTTATTTATTTTTGTTTGAGATGGAGTCTCACTCTATCACACAGGCTGGAGTGCAGTGACGCCATCTCTGCTCACTCCAACGTCTGCCTCTTGGGTTCAAGTGATTCTCCTGCCTCAGCCTCCCTAGTAGCTGGGATTACAGGTGCCTGCCACCATGCCCGGCTAATTTTTGTATTTTTAGTAGAGACGGGGTTTCACCAAATTGGTCAGGCTGGTCTTGATCTCCTGACTTCAGGCGCTCCACCTGCCTTGGCCTCCCAAAGTGCAGGGATTACAGGCCTGAGCCACTGTGTCTGGCCGGAAGTTTAACGTACACACAGGTGTGGCCTACAGTCAAACTTGGTGGTCTGAACCCAGCTCCCCGAGGGAGGGGACAGGGAGTCTGGAGAGCCACTAGCAGAGGGCACAAACTAAACAGGTGCACATGTGGCCTTGGGCGCTTCAGGGAGGCTGTCTCAGGCTCAGCCTCCTCGGGAAAGGATGTGGGTTGCTTAGCAATGCTCTGCTGTGGGTCTTGCTGAAAGGCAGAGCCCTGGGTTCTCTTTCCAGAGGCGGGATGGAGTCACAGGCATCCGTTCTCCTTGCATCCCTGGCCCCTTACACCAAACGCCAACTCATCTCACCCCTGGCTTGGGCTGCCTTGGGCCTTGGCACTGGGCTCTCTTCACCAGCTCTGCTCACCAAGCCCCGGCTGGACTAAATGATCTGGGGTGAGGAGTCAGGGGTGTGACTCTGGGGGCTGGGGACGAAATCTGGCCTAGGCTGAGAAAGCTGAGGTCCAGGGTTCTCAAATTTATGGCCACACCGAGCCTACTGGCATTTCAGCCTCAGGATGGGTCTGTGACAGTGGTGAATAGCATGGGAGAGCACCCCTCACCTCCAGCATCATCAGTCTCAAATCATGTGCTTTCTATTCATCATTCATTTATTTGTGCCCAGTTCCTTATTCTACAAACTGTCTTGACCTTCATCATTCCAAACTAGTATTTGGCTTTATTTGGCGGACACCATTTTCTTATTTATCCAGCAACTCTCAAGCATTTGCTGTATGCCAAGGCATCATGCTGTGTGCTGGGCATGGAGTAGGTAATAAACCATATTTCATGCCCCTGATCCTGCAGGAGAGATGGAAAAAGAAACAGAGTGACAGGAGCCAAGGCAAGGGAGGGAGTGAAGGGAGCAGTGGGGAGGGGAAGGGGAAGGGCTCAGGGGTCAGAGGTCACTTCCCAAAGCACACCATGCTTGATGCTGATGTTGATCCTGAACCATGGGTAGAGTGAGGCCAGGTGAGAATGGTATAAAGAAATGCCTGTGCAAAGGGACAACATTGTAGGATGAGGCTTGGGAATAAGGAAGTAGACGAGGCCACAGAGGGAAGCCTCTTCCTCTGCATGCTCTGCTCTATCCATTTACCAAATTGCACTTCAGGAACCAGCTCAAATGTCCCTGCCTGCCTGGACCCTTCCTCTACTCCTTCCAGACGCAGCCTCCTGGCTCTGTGCTCCATATACATGAGCAGCCTGGAAGGTCTTTCTCAGCTTCCTGTTTGCTTCTGCCAGAAACCCCCTGTGTATGTTAGCGCTCAGCCAGGCCTCCTCCACAGGCCCTGCTCTGTGCCCCAAGCTCCCTGTAGTTACTGCCGTTCATGTATTCTTCGGGTTGCCTCTTCCCAGCCTTACTATGGTGTGGGGCATATTTTTCCTACCCCCATTTATTTTCATCTTTGGCCTCAAAGTTAAGCGGAGGCCTTTTCATCTGAGTCTCATCGCCAAGCGCTGAGCAAACCAGCACAGGGAAGTCACACAGTAAGATGGAATACAGTGGCGATCCCTGGGCTGTAGACCTTGACTCCTGATGGTGTGAAAATTAGAAGCCCAATGGGTTTTTTTGTTTTTGTTTGTTTTTTCTTGTGACAGGGTGGTCTCCCTCTGTCATCCAGGCTGGAGTGCAATGGGGTGATCTTGGCTCACTGCAACCTCCACCTCCTGGGTTCAAGCGAGTCTCCTGCCTCAGCGTCCCAAGTAGCTGGGATTACAGGTGCCCAACACCACACCCGGCTAATTTTTGTATTTTTAGTAGAGGCAGGATTTCACCATGTTGGCCAGGCTGATCTCAAAGTCCTGACTCAAGTGATCTGCCCACCTTGGTCTCTCAAAAGTGCTGGGATTACAGGTGTGAGCCCCCACACCCAGCCCCCAGTGGGTTTCTGACCTTGGTTTGTATTCTCTTGAGGCTGCCTTCTTCCTAACGCTGCCTCAGCAAAAGCCATGGAACCCTTTCCTCCAGATGGTCCCTCCTCTTAGCCTGGCATGAAATCCAAGGGAATACTGGATGTTCCTTTGAGAACCTTTGGGGATGACATTTGATTCACCATCTCTCTGCAGAGATTCATACCTTATCCATCCCTGTGTCCCCAGAGCTGAACCCAAGGCCTTGGCATTTGTGTGCATCTGGCCAAATGATCACACGCCCAGATGGCTCTCTTTCGGTTTGTGTTGTGTGCTTTGCAGGGAGCTCCTGGCAGGAGTATGGCACTCATTCCTTAGCGTATCACTGTGACCATGGGGGCACAGCATCGTAGTTAAGAGTATATGTGTTAGAACCCCAGAGACCTGAGTGTGAACTCCAGTCCTCCCACTTATTACTGATATAGTTTAAGAATGACACCATTGGCCGGGTGAGGTGGGCACCTGTAATCCCAGCTACTCGGGAGGCTGAGGCAGGAGAATCGCTTGAACCCGGGAGGTGGAGGTTAAGTGAGCTGAGATTGTGCCACTGCACTCCAGCCTGGGTGACAGAGCGAGACTCTGATTCAAAAAAAAAAAAAAAGAAGGGCCGGGCACAGTGGCTTACACCTGTAATCCCAGCACTTTGGGAGGCCAAGGTGGGTGGATCATGAGGTCAGGAGTTCAAGACCAGCTTGGCCAAGATGGTGAAACCCTGTCTCTACTAAAAATACAAAAATTAGCCAGGTGTGGTGGCACATGCCTGTAATCCCAGCTACTGAGGAGGCTGAGGCAGGAGAATCACTTGAACCTTAAAGGCAGAGGTGCATTCGCACCATTGCACTCCAGCCTAGGTGACAGAGTGAGACTCCGTCTCAAAAAAAAAAAAAAAGAACAAGGCCAGGTACAGTAGCTCATGCCTGTAATCCCAGCACTTTGGGAGGCCGAGGCAGGCAGATCACCTGAGGTCAAGAGTTCAAGACCAGCCTGGCCAATATGGTGAAACCCCATCTCTACTAAAAATACAAAAATTAGCTGGATGTGGTGGCGCACACCTGTAATCCCAGTTACTCGGGAGGCTGAGACAGGAGAATCACTTGAACCTGGGAGGTGGAAGTTGCAATGAGCTGAGATCACGCCATTGCACTCCAGCCTGGGCAACAGAGCAAGACACAGTTTCAAAAAAAAAAAAAAAAAGAAAGAAAGAAAGAATGACACCATCTGCAAAAGGGGAAAATGTTAACGCTCACTCCCAGAAGCTGTACCTCCTCCTGAGCACACTGTCCAGAGGCAGTGAATTTACAGCAGTTTATTTCTTAGGTACCACAGTAATGTGATGGTTGTTAAGACCACAATAAGAAAAGCGTATAGGCTGGGCACAGAGGCTCACGCCTGTAATCCCAGCACTTTGGGAGGCTGAGGCAGGAGGGTCGCTTGAGCACAGGAATTTGAGACCAGACTGGGCAACATGGCGAATGCGTCTTTGCAAAGCAAAACAAAACAAAAATTAGCCAGGTGTTGTCATGCACGCTTGTAGCCCCAGCTACTCAGGAGCCCGAGGTGGGAGGATGGCTTGAGCCTGGGAGGTGCGGTGAGCCATGATTGCGCCACTGCACTCCAACCTAGGTGACAGGGTAAGACCCTGTCTCAAAAATAAAATAAAGCATATAGGAAACAGGGGGAAAGGAAGGTCTCAAGGTATAAGTGAAGGTTGACACATGTGAAGGGCCCCAGCTCCCAACAGCCCAAGAGGGCTCCTCCCTCAAGCTTCCTCTTGCTGAGACTGGAGCCTCACCAAGCTCTGCCCACTTCGGACACCAGTGCTGAGGAGTCAATTACATCGAGGACTTAAGTAAAGCACGTAGCGCAGTGTCTCACACCTTGTAAACACTAAATGGTGGTTGTGGATATTGTGATTTCAGTGATGGGTGGCTAGGGGTGAAGGGCTGTGTCTGGACCAGGCATTCAGGTAAAAGAGTGGCTTAGCATGCAGCCTCGCTTATGCAAGAGAGCAGAATATAGAGGTTAAAAGTTCAGACTCTAGAGTCGAGTCTATGAACCTGAACTTGAATCCTTGCTTTATCGTGTAATAGCTGCATAATCCTGGGCTTCACTTTCTTCTTCTGTAAAATGGGGATGCCTTGTAGAGTCGTCTGAGGACTGCATGAGTGCATAACTGGATGAGAGGCACCTGGGGCGGCAGGGCAGCGAGCACTCACCACGGTTAGCTACTGTTATGCTCTTGGGCACTCCCTGGACTAAGGATTTGGGGAAAAGGATTAAACTCAGGTTGTAGAGCTTGACTTCTCAGGCGGACTGGCAACCAGGGGTGGGAACCATGCCCTTTAGAAATATGGGCTCCGGCCAGGCGCAGTGGCTCACGTCTGTAATCTCAGCACTTTGGGAGGCTAAGGTGGGCAGATCACGAGGTCATCAGATGGAGACCATCTTGGCCAACATGGTGAAAGCTCGTCTCTACTAAAATACAAAAAATTAGCCAGGTGTGGTAGTGGGCACCTGTAGTGCCAGCTATTCAGGAGGCTGAGGCAGGAGAATTGCTTGAACCTGGAAGGCGGAGGCTGACCTCAAGGCCAAGTATGGTGGCTCATGCCTGTAATCCAAGCACTTTGAGAGGCCAAGGCAGGAGGACTGCTTGAGGCCAGGAGTTTGAGACCAGCCTGCAACATAATAAGACTCTGTCTCTTTCCCTCAAAAAAAAGAAAAAGAAAGAAAGAAAGAAATATGGGCTCAAAGCTCTGAAATGAGCTCCTCCAGCGCTAGAATTTCTCTAGTTTCTTCACCAGATGGAAGGGATGGCCGTTCTCGCACCTGAGGCCCCACATCTGTAGACATTTGGCCAGGGGCTGGAGGCTGTGCCCACCCTGTGAGTTGCCCTACACACTCACAAGCGGGTTGGCTCCTGGAGCGCAGTGAGAAGCCACCGAGAGGTCAGGCAGGGTGGGAATGGAGCAGTAGGGGGGGCATCTGGGATGCCTGCAGGAGCGCAGCTTTTCTTAGCTTCGTGACGGCATTGGCCTTGGCTTCTCAGCCCACATTTTACCAGGTACACATGGTCCCCTGGGGGATGCCCTTGATGACCCCTCTGAAGCCCTGAGCATGTGGGAGGCTGTGCCCAAATGGCCCGCGTTCTTCTGGGAAATGAGAGCACGAGGCTCCAGCATTGCTTGTCAGGTTTATTGGGTGCGGATTGGGCCGTTTGCTCTCTATCAACAGGGCTTCAGGCTGGGAGCAGGGGTGGCTGAGAGCTCTGCTGGGCTGTGGTGTTGAGGGGCCATGCTGGGGCCATGTGGGAAGAGCCTGACTCCCTTCCATTTCTGACAGCCTCCATGTGGGTTATTTGAGGATGGTGCCCTTGCTGTCATCAGCAAGCATTTCCAGAGCAGCTGCGGTGTGTAAACCCCCTTGCCGAGCGTTCTTACTCTCTCCTGCCTTGGTCAGGGGCTGGGAGCTCCAGTTATGCAGCACTGTCAGTAGTCTCAGAAAGTACACGAGAAGGCCGTCCTGCAGCACCCCCATCATATACCAAAGCCCCCAACCCCAAATTAGGAATTCTGTGTTGAGGCCCCGTTTTTCAGGGATTAGCTATGCTCCTGTATGGGCGGGAGCTGAGTGTCTGTGTGGGTTTTTGTGTATGAGTCCTGGAACATTCTCAAAAGTATGTTTCCAGAGATGCTAACCTAAGTGAGTGAGGTTATACTTGGACTCCATCCTCACTTGTCATTTTTCTCTCCCTTCTCCAACCCCATTTCTGGGTCACAGTTCCCCCAGAGGTCCCTAATAACTAGCAGGGGTGAATGGAGGGGTTCCCTCAGAACTCATCCTGCCAAGGCCAGTGGAGACAGCCGATGTTTCCCCAGAGTGGGGGCTTTGAAGTAGGGGAAGCAGGTATGGGATGGTCTGGGAAGGGTCAGAGCTGGGGTGACCAAAAAAGCGGTGCTGAGACCTAGCCCCTGAGCCACTGCCAGAACAGGAGTTGAAGAACTTCAGTCTGAAAATGGCTAAGAAAGGGCTGCTGGCCTTTTTGGGGAGGACGCGGAGATTCTGTGGCTGGCCTGAAGGAATGCTGTTGGCTAAAGTGGTAACTCTTCGGCAGGGGGAGGCCTGCTCTCGGGGGGCCATGCCCTCAACACCCTCTGCTACATACACTTTGATGTGAACTTGTCGCCTGGTCTGTCACATCCCCTAAGTTATGAGGGCAAGACTTTCTCATGTGGCACTGTGTCCCTCATCCAGTGTTGATGGAAGCTTCCCGATGAACGGAGCCACGAATGGGGGAATGAGCAAGGACTGCAGCCGGGTTCTTGGTGGAACGGCTCTACAGCACCGACTCCCAGCGCCCACAGGGCCCCACAAGCGTAGCTCCCTACACGTGCTAGTTGCCATTGTCGGTGGGGATGATACCTGTCCCTATCCCATGCCACCCCTGTCATCGTAAGACTGGGGTGGGGTTGGGGGAGGCTTCCCAAAGCAGCCTCATCCCTTCCCAACTTGTAGACCTCCAGGTAGATTTCCAGGGCTTAATATGTGGTCATTTCGTTTTCCATGGCAAAGTAGTTCCATTGGCTACTGGGTAAGAGCAAATTTCACCCTGCTGGGCAATACCCAGATACTAAGCAAAGGGGCAGGGGCTCAGCTAGGAGGAGGTGGGGGCCCTACTGCCTGCCCTTCAGGCTTAATCCCTTCTCACAAGGACCTGGATTTGTACAGCTTATCTCCTATTCAAGGCTTTCTTGTCATCGGGATCTAGGTTTGAGTCCTGAGTCTACCACTTACAACCCAGTGAGGATCCCCGGGGGGGTCAGTCCCATTGTGCATACAAGACAACAGGTTCAGAGGTGCTAAGTAACTCAGCCAGGGTCACAGAGCTAGTTCAGGGCAGAGCTGGGATTTGTGCCTGGGCTGACTGTCTAAAGAGCCAAAGGGCTCATATGCCGCTATGGGCGGAACTTTTCCAGAACAGCACCCAGTTTTCCTGGCAGCTGTAAAGGGAACCTGTAGCTTTCTAGGGGTAATACCAGTTGTTGCAAGATCTTAATCTTTTTTTTTTTTTTTGAAATGGAGTCTCACTCTGTTGCCCAGGCTGGAGTGCAGTGGTATGATCTTGGCTCACCACAACGTCTGCCTCCTGGGTTCAAGTGATTCTCCTGCCTCAGCCTCCTGAGTAGCTGGGACTACAGGCACATGCCACCATGCCCAGCTAACTTTTGTATTTTTAGTAGAGATGGGGTTTCACCACATTGGCCAGGCTGGTCTCGAACTCCTGACCTCGTGATCCATCCACCTCAGCCTCCCAAAGTGTTGGGAATACAGATGTGAGCCACTGCGTCTGGCCAAGATCTGACTCTTTAATGTCTAATGACCTAACCCAAGCCTCAGTAGAGGACTCATGCCCCACACACCACCAAGGGAAACAGGCATTATGGCCCCTACCCCTACCCGGGTGCCAGGGATCCAACTTTTTCCAAAGGACAATGGACCTCCCTTAAACTTCTCTATTTTATTTGTTTATTTATTTTCAATAGAGACAGAGTCTCATTATGTTGCCCAGGCTAGTTCTGAACTTGTAGGCTCAAGCAATCCTCCTGCCTCAGCCTCCTGAAGTGACAGGATTACAGGCCTCAGCCACTGTGCCTGTGCCCTCCTTAAACTTCTTTTCCAGAGACTCTAGAATCTTTCTTTTTGGTGGAAAACAATAAAAGATTTGGCACTCTGCATGGAATGCAGCAGGAGACCGCAGGGGGTGAACTCCCCATCCCTTCTAGCCCTGGGCCCTGCTGCCTGCCCTGCCCAGCACACCAGCCCTGTAAGACTTCTGCTTTCCCAGAGGATCTTTGACAGGCCCTCCAGCCCATGGCTGGCCTTCCCTTGTATAGATAGATAAGACTGGCAGCTGCAGTGCCTGGTATCAGGAAGTCCTCAGGTGGCTGGAGGGAGTGGGACCAGAGCCCCAGCTCTTGCTGGGACAGTTTCATGGGAAATGCAGGGGAATGATCGGGGGCTCTGAGACATGGTGGAGACATGTAGGGGGTACTGGTAGGATGAGGACAGACAGGTGGTAAGGAGTTTGTACGTGAGAGCAGGACTGGGCGATGCCACATATTTCCCTGGTGTTTTTCTCTTAAATATAACTTCTGTCAAGGAGAAACCAGCAGTAGGGCACAGCCTAGGCCAAGGTAAAAATGCTGCCTTCTAATCAGTCCAGATCCATACAAACTGTGACTTTTAATGTTCTAGGGGACTTTAGCCAAGACCTAGAAAGAGTCTCCTAGAATCAGTTGGGAGGCCCCATAGATCCTGCCCTCAGCCAGGAGCTCGAGCTAGGGGCGTTCCGATTCCTCTAGATGAAAAGACTACACAGGCGTCACCAGGCCGCCCTGCGGGGACATAGCAGTTGTGGCATCAAACCATCTGAATTGGCATCACCTCAGTCTTGCTTTGGGGAAGGAACAAATACTACTGAATTCACAGCAATGGTATCACCTGTGAGGGGTGTGGTTATTGCCAGTCAGCCCTGCCCACCTTGGCTCTGCCATCTTCTAGGCGAGTGGCTGGAAGGTGGCCTCTGCAGGCACAGGCAGACCCGTATCTCCCAACCTCCTGCTGGAGCCGTTCTGCCCGGGATCCATCTGCAGACCTTCCTCCCTTGCAGCCACATGGGGCCAAATGACTCTGCAGAGAGGGAGATGCCTCCTCCTCAGGTGATGGGTCACAGGAAGGAAAGAGGTGACATTGGTGAGGGACAGCGTGAGCTAGCAAGGCGTCAGTGGGCTGTGGTTGCAGAATACAGCACACAGAGGCTCTGGCCCTCAGCAAGTTCTCATTTTAAACTTTTAGGATAGGTTAGGCATGGTGGCTCATGCCTGTAATCCCAGCACTTTGGGGGGCTGCTGAGGCGGGCAGATCACCTGAGGTCAGAAGTTCAAGACCAGCCTGACCAACATGGTGAAACCCTGTCTCTACTAAAAACACAAAAATTAACCAGGCATGGTGGCACATAATCCCAGCTACTTAGGAGGCTGAGGCAGGAGAATCGCTTGAACCTGGGAGGTGGGAGGTTGTAGTGAGCCAAGATCGTGCCACCCATTGCACTCCAGCCTGGGGGACAAGAGCGAGATTTTGTCCCCCCCCCAAAAAAAAACAAACCTCTCTGGATAGACAAATAATCCTTTTCCTCTCATCTTTTGCCAATGGAGGTGGTGAAACATTCTCTCGTCTGTTTAATCAGGTAAGACTTCTAGAGGAAGCATCAGAAGGGCCCACTTAAGGGAGAAAATGCTGTGCTCTGCCCATCTGAACCTATCAAGGGCATTAAACTTGGATCCTAACGCACATGGCAGACACAGAGCAACATCATGTAGCCATAAGGCCTGGAGGAGGTGGGGCAAAGAGCTGTTTCTTACCTCTGAGCCTGATCGCTAGGTACCTCAATGTGTACAGGCTTTCAGAGGCCATCCTTTCCATTCCCCTGCCTCCATCCCAGTCCCAAAACATCTTGTGGGCTTCCCCTAACTCTAATGCTTTTTGCAAAGGAAAAAAAATAACTGTTGCTACCTAGTTTTCTCATGCAGAGGCCTGTGGACCTTTACTATATGGAAGTTCTTTGTTATATCTAACCAAAACTCCTCCTGCTATGAGGGACAGACAGTTAAGTAAGGTCTAGAGACAGAAACACAGGCAAAAATAACCTCTGGAGGTCACTGGGATGCACCATCAGTTCTAGAAGCAAGAAGAAGTTGTCCTAGCCTCCCTTTCAGATTAGCACGAAGGGAGCTGCTCTGCTATGTGCCAGCTCGGGGGAGCTCAACTCAACAGAAATCCCAGCCCTGGGAGGACTCTGGGCTCCTTCTCCTTTTAAGGCAACGTCTGAGCGCTCAGGGCTACACAGACTGCAGCAAGCCCCAGCCCCTCTCATTCCTGGCTATTTGGAGGAAACTGATGATTAATCAGCCCTTTCCCTCCCACCTCCAGCCTGTTTTTCATTAGGTTCTTTTTAAAGTGTTGGCACACCTCCTCAAGAACAGACACTTGGCAGGTCCTAGCCAACTAGTACCCTAGTGGAGGGGAGGTCCCTAGGAGGGAGTGGGGAGTAGTCCTGGATTAGAAGAAAGGGGAGAAGTCAGGATGTGGGGTGTCAGGAAAGAAAGAAGGTTAAATTGAGTCCTGGCTGGGGGCGAGAGGGAAGGTCTGGATGGGAGTCCTAGCTCTGAAGGGGAATGCATGAAAAGAGGAGGCTGGTGAGTGAGGCTCTGTGGGCAGCTGGGCACTCCAGCACCCCAGGGATGCTGGGTGGGCAGAAAGGAGCTGCTTTGGCCCCTGATGAGGAAGGTCAGAGACAGTTACATTGACTTGGTGGCTGTTGGTGAGACAGTCAGGTCTGAAACCCAGCTTTTCCTGAACTCACTAGGTGAAGTTAGTTAAGTCATTATCTCTCTGGATCCCCACTTTCTCTCTGAGTGAAGCCTACAAGCAGCATGGGAACTCTGGAAAGGGAAGCCATGCAGTGCACAGTGGGCTCTGAGAACTCCCGAAAGGTGAACATTTTGGGAAGGGAAGAAAGAGGGGAGGGCAGGAGTCTTTGTTCTGGAGGCCTGATCTCTAGACCTTGGGCCCAAAGAGGCTGGTCCCTCTAGCTCTCACCGCCAAGCTCCCAAAGTGTACAGAATCTGTGATGAAACCGCTCTCAACTTGATGGGATCAGGGGATAGGAGAGGGAATTCCCTGGTCAAACTATGGGCAGATGATCATAAGAACTTCCTAAAAGGGCTGATCCACTGGGTTCCCTTGTTTCCATTCTATTTACATGCTCCTCTCCTTCTGTCCCTTTCAAATCAAAGTTCAGTAAAGTCACCCTCACTTCTGCTCTGGGGCCAAACCCAGTTCCCTGGGGGCCTGAGTGAGCGTGAGGGGAGCGCTCTGCCCCTTGCTGCATCGCCACAGCCCCATGAGGCCTCCAGTGCAGCTGGACCTTGGGACCTGCAGGGCAGGAGGCTAGAACGGATACATTCCAAGGCCCTGTCTCACTAGGCCCTGTGCCCCTTGGCTGTCTATTGTGATTCTAGCAGAGGAGCCAAGGACTCTTGCTGCTAAAAAAACCCAGGGATTGGTCCCCAATGGCATGTGTTTGTGGTGCAGGTACAAACGGTTTCCATAGGACTCATTTTTCTTTCCATTCCCGCTGGGAAGAGTGGAGGCTGAAGAAAGGCTACCTGCGCCAGAGAGCGTGATAGAGAGCTGTTTCCTTTCTTCCCTCCCCTATTCCCACACCCCAACCTGGCACCCCTGAAAGAAAACATTTTGGCCCAGCACGGTGTCTCATGCCTGTAATCCCAGCACTTTGGGAGGCCGAGGCAGGCGGATCACGAGGTCAGGAGTTTGAGAGCTGCCTGGCCAAGGTGGTGAGATCCCATCTCTAATAAAAATACACAGATTAGCCAGGTGTGGTGGTACACACCTGTAATCCCAGCTACTCAGGAGGCTGAGGCACAAGAATTGCTTGAACCTGGGAGGCGGAGGTTGCAGTGAGCCAAGATCGCACCATTGCATTCCAGCCTGGGAAACAAGAGCAAAACTCTGTCTCAAAAAAACAAACAAAGCAAAACAAAAAAACCTTTTAAATATTCAAACTGTAGTCTCTTCTTCTTGAAGAACCTTTAGGGGAGGACGTCACAGCATCCCTTTAAGTCCCAGTTGCTCTGGGGTTTCCAGTTAGATAATTAAGTCTAACGCCTACTCTCAGGCTAACCTGCCGTTTCCTCTGCTTCTCTGATGAACATGAGAAGCAAGTGCTCTCAAAACAGGGCTCAGGCTTGGTGCAGCTTTATGGAAGAAGAAACAGGGATCCATGGAGTGTGGGTGGCTTATCTTGTGTATAAAACCCAAGCCCCCATCGCAGCTCAGCTGACTCAGTCCCATGGCCTCTCTCACAAACTTCTCAGTGCCTCGGGACTCAGAATTGAGTCACAGAATCCAAGATGCAGAATCTGGCAGAGTCCTGCAGAGACTAGCTGACCCAATGAATTCCAGGGCTCTCCGCAGAGAGGTGCTTGTCCTTAGCTAAGTTTTTACTAAAAATAAGGATGATACTGTGAATTTTAAAAAATACATGTTTGACGTTAAGGTATGTTCTTCATTATGCCTATCTTCTTTAAAATTAGCTCCTTCTTCTTTTGATGAGATGATGATGGTAAATAGAATTTTAGAATATTGGACAGGCATGGTGGCTCACACCTGTAATCTCAGCACTTTGGGAGGCTGAGGTGGGAGGACTGCTTGAGGCTAGCAGTTTGAGTCCAGCCTGGGCAACATAATGAGACACCTATCTCTAAAAAAAAGAAAAAAAAATTACAAATATCCTTAATTGGCAAAATAAAATGTTAGCTTATGTTGATCCCTCCAACATTTTTTTCCTTTGGAAATGCATTGGCTTATAAAAGTCCTGTATCTCAGATCTACTGATGTACTTCTTAAAAGCAGGGCCAAGGCTGGGCGTGGTGGCTCACGCCTGTAATCCAAGCACTTTGGAGGCCAAGGCGGGCGGATCACCTGAGGTCAGTAGTTCAAGACCAGCCTGACCAACATGGTGAAACCCGATCTTAAAAAAAAGAAAAAGAAAAAGAAAAAAAAAAGCAGGGCCAGGACTAGAGTGAGGGATGTGAGGCAGTCACCTTGGGCACAGAACACAAGCAGAAGCCAAAAAACTCAGTGAGCAAGATAACTGATGTTCTCATGTGTGTATATATATATGTGTATATATATATATGTGTGTATATATATATATATATATATTTTTTTTTTTGAGACAGAGTTTCACTCTTGTTGCCCAGGCTGAAGTGCAATGGCAAAATCTCAGCTCACCACAACCTCTGCCTCCCAGGTTCAAGTGATTCTCCTGCCTCAGCCTCCCAAGTAACTGGAATTATAGGCATGGGCCACCACGCCTGGCTAATTTCGTATTTTTAGTAGAGACAGGGTTTCTCCAGGTTGGTCAGGCTGGTCTCGAACTCCTGACCTCAGGTGATCTGCCTGCCTCGGCCTCCCAAAGTGCTGGGATTGCAGGTGTGAGCCACTGTGCCTGGCCTTCATGTATATTTTTAAAAATACGATTAATGCAAAAAATCCACAATGAACAGCAATGCAGAATTTTAAAGACGCGATCAGTGTTAGTATTTCTCCTTTTGCCTCAGGTTCCAATGCGCTTGGCAGGTCATTGCTTGGAGGCAGTCCTTCTACATCACCAGTGACACGAAAGGGCAATTCTGGGTCTGAGGACACTCCATAAAAGGAACTGCCGTGACCTTCGTGGGTGTTTGGTTGTCTTACCACCCTTAGGCCCTGAGTCTGATGTCATCCCATTCTGCAGCTTGAACCTGAGTCCCTCTTTTGCTGCCCTCAATGGAGACTTCCACCCCACTCTCCCAAACACCAGCTGTCCTTCAGAGGCTCAAGGGCAGTTATGTAAGCGCTCCCCCACTCATCCCCATACTCATTCCTCTCCCTGTGTAGCCATCTCTTCATGTTTATTTTTCTTTTCTGAATTCTTAGGAAAGCAAGCAAGTGGAGACCAAGACAGATGCCAAGAATGGAGAGGAAAGGGGCAGAGATGCCAGCAAAAAATCCCTGGGCCCCAGACGGGACTCAGATCTGGGGAAGGAGCCAAAGAGGGGTGGTTTAAAGAAAACCTTCTCTAGAGACAGAGATGAAACTGATGGCAAGAGTGGTGAGAAGCCCAAGGAGGAGAAGATCATCCGGGGCATTGACAAAGGCCGGGTCAGGGCTGCCGTGGATAGGAAGGAGGCAGGGAAGGATGGGAAAGGAGAAGAGAGGGCAGCGGCCACCAAGAAGGAAGAAGACAAGAAAGGGAGTGACAGGAACATAGGCTTGAGCAGGGACAAGGATAAAAAGAGAGAGGAGATGAAGGAGGGGGCCAAGAAAGAGGAGGATGAGAAGGTAAAAGGGGAGCATAGGAGCACAGATACCAGCAAAGAGGGTGAGGTGAAAAGAGTAGGTGGCAACACAGACGTGAAAAAGGAGGATGAGAAGGTAAAAAGAGGAGCTGGGAACACAGACACCAAAAAGGAAGATGAAAAAGTCAAGAAGGATGAACCCTTGCATGAAAAGGAAGCCAAGGAAGAGAGCAAGGCAAAAACACCCGAGAAACAGACGCCCGGTGGCCCCACCAAGCCCTCTGAAGGACCGGCCAAGGCGGAGGAGGAGGCAGCTCCCAGCATATTTGATGAGCCTCTGGAGAGAGTGAAGAACAATGACCCCGAGATGACTGAGGTGAACGTCAACAACTCAGACTGCATCACAAATGAGATCTTGGTCCGCTTCGCTGAGGCTCTGGAATTCAACACTGCGGTCAAGGTGTTCGCCTTGGCCCACACGCGAGCAGATGACCACGTGGCCTTTGCCATTGCCATCATGCTCAAGGCCAACAAGACTATCACCAGCCTCAACCTGGACTCCAACCACATCACAGGCAAAGGCATCCTGGCCATCTTCCGGGCCCTCCTCCAGAACAACACGCTGACCGAGCTCCGCTTCCACAACCAGCGACACATCTGTGGAGGCAAGACGGAGATGGAGATCGCCAAGCTGCTGAAGGAGAATACTACTCTGCTCAAGCTGGGCTACCATTTTGAGCTGGCTGGTCCCCGGATGACCGTCACCAATCTGCTCAGCCGCAACATGGACAAGCAGAGACAAAAGCGGTTGCAGGAGCAAAGGCAGGCACAGGAAGCCAAGGGAGAGAAGAAGGATCTGCTGGAGGTACCCAAGGCGGGGGCTCTGGCCAAGGGCTCCCCAAAACCTTCACCTCAACCGTCTCCAAAGCCCTCTCCAAAGAACTCACCCAAAAAAGGGAGTGCTCCAGCTGCCCCACCTCCACCTCCCCCGCCCTTGGCTCCACCCCTTATCATGGAGAACCTGAAGAACTCACTCTCACCAGCTACTCAGAGGAAGATGGGAGACAAAGTCCTCCCTGCCCAGGAGAAGAACTCCCGTGACCAGCTATTGGCCGCCATCCGCTCCAGCAACCTCAAGCAGCTCAAGAAGTTAAGTAGTTACAGGCGTGAGCCAACAGGGCAAGGCTGGGTAGGGTCTGGAAGAGAGGGCAGGGCTGCGAAAGGGAATGCGTGCGGAGGAGATCATGTCAGCTGCAGACAACACAAACTCTCAGGGCCCATAGGGGACTGCAGGTCATCTCATGCATCCTCCTGCTTACAGGCAGGCCACACCGGTACATCCCCTAATACACTTCCCCCCTTTTTTTTTTTTTTTTTTTTTTGAGATGGAGCCTTGCGCTGTTGTCCAGGCTGGAGTGCAGTGGCATGGTCTCCATTCACTGCAACCTCCACCTCCCGGGTTGAAGTGATCCTCCTGAGCAGCTTGGATTACAGGCGCCTGCCACCATGCCCAGCTAATTTTTGTATTTTTAGTAGGGATGGGGTTTTCCCACAGGCTGGCCTCGAACTCCTGATCTCATGATCCGCTCGCCTCGACTTCCCAAAGTGCTGGGATCACAGGCATGAGCCACCGGGCCCGGCTGACTCTACTCTTCCTTTAAGGAGCTTCCTTTAGCCCCTCACTCCATGCTTCTCTTTCATCCTGCAGTTAAGCCTGTTTCTCCTTGAAATGGAGAAATGGCCTCTACAGAGTAGTTTTGCCTCGGGTCCTTCCTTTATGTCTTCTCCATTCCCCCAGACAAAAATTATCCATGTTTTACTTAGCCTCCTCTCAGGACCAGCCGAATCCTACAGGTCAGTCCATCCAAAAGGTCTCTGGGAGATTCACCTCTCAGGAGAGGCTACCTTTGCCTAGCCAGTGCTATGGACACAGGAGCCATCCCTGGACACCCTACTTCTCAAAGCCCTGCCTCCCCTGGAAGTCTGGCCTGGGTGACAGAGTCCATGACCGTTTGTCCATTTGACTGGCTACCTGACCCCCACAACATCATCTGGGACAAGACATCATGAGATTAAGGACAACCTCAAGTGTAATTCCAGTGTTTACTCGATGACATCCAATTTTTACAGACAAGGAAAAATGCTTCCTTAATGTCAGCACCTCATTCACATTCCATAGACATATTGCAGTGTCTGGTGTGTTCTTCCAGTAGGGACGGGGGTGAGGTGGCTGAGCTCCCTTCTCTAACCTGGCTCTTCTTTGCTCCTACAGGTGGAAGTGCCCAAATTGCTTCAGTAGGACCAGGCTGCCAGGCACCATCTGCCAATGCCATGACTGCTCAGGCCTCACCTCCCAGGGCTACACAGACCCTGCCCACCCCATCCCTGGTTGACCTGCTGTGGATGTCCCTATTCTGCCATGGGAGAGTCGAGGCCTAGGTCACGTTCAAGGAAGGATGCCTTATCTCTTCTCACTTTCCTTTTCTTGTCTCTGAGGCTCTCCAAATTTTTCTTTTGTACCTGGAGCTCAGGTTTCCAGACAAGAAGAGTCCTTTTAGCACATCGCTGAGAAGATGGCACTGTCTAGGGCTCATGTAGCTGGCAAGCTGCAAAAGGCCTGTGATCCAGGAAAGATGTCCCACAGGGACCACATCCACCCCAGCCCCACTGCCCTCCAGGGCCAGGATTCAGGCCTCTGAGGAGCCCACGGGGCAAAGCTGCTGGGCCAGTGGCACTCTGTGTGGGACAATGGCAGAAAGATGGAAAGGCATGGGGGCCCAAAGGGGAGTGTGGGGAGGGGCTGAGGATACCCCAAAGCCCAGGCCATTCAGAGGACATGGCAGGGGCAGTGGCCTGAGTGGACAGTGCCTGGTGGGTAGGCTCCAGACAGGAGGAGTGGGACAGACAGCAGCTGGACTTGAAGGTTTATGCCAAAGCAGACACTTTCCTCACACCTACCTGCTGTTGTATAAATAGCTGTGTATCTGTTTTTCCATAAGATTTTGATAATATATACAAACCTTTAGCTGTGAATGGCTATGCCCCACCTGCTGTCCTGAACTGTGAGTCCTGATCCTAACCCTGGGCTCCCTGGAGCTCAGGTCCCCTGCCACACTATTTGAGTTGGCCATGAAATAAATTCACATCCTCAGAAAGTGAGGCATGGAGGAGAATCTGAACTCTGAGCAGAAGACTCTCCACTGACCTGGTTGTCCAGGTCTAGAAGGCCAGGCCTCTACCTGCTCCTGAACCAGTCCTGCTGCCTGGAGTCAGTAGCCAGAGCTGTTCTCGGGGGTGCTGGGGCAGAGTGGAGCCCAGGGCACCGGAAAGGCTATATTAGACATGTTCAGGGATGCTCATTCTGTGACTCTGCGTAACCACGGGCTCAGGGCCAGGTCCTCACAGCAGTCACAGGCCCAGGAAGGCAGCAGGCAGAGAAGTGGAGTGACTGTTTGGGGATTAGCTCCCATACCTGTGTGCCTTAGGGCTCAGAGGGGCCTCATCTTCCCCAGCCCTCCCCACCTACTCACCAGTTCTGCTTCCTGCCCCAACTGCAGGAATGCTGACGATGCTGCCCTGGCCATCGTCGGGTGTACATGAAAGGCATCTTTCTGAATTTCATTCTCTTGAAGGTGCTGGCACCCCTTGGCCCTGTGGAACTGCCACCTTGGGTCTGTGTCACTTGTAGGTTTTTCTGCCTCCAGGTTGCCTCAACAGCAGGAGGCACAGCAGTTTCACCATCTTTGAGGTGAGGGTGGGGTGCCGCAGCTAGGACGCAAGATCTCTGCGCTAGGTCTGACCAAAACCAGAAGGCAGTCTAGTCCTGGGGTAAAGCCCTCAGATCCCAGGGTACACTCTTCCCCATTCCCTCCACCCACTTGCCTGCCACTCCAGTCACCTGAGCAATCACTGGGCCCTCAGGAAAGGAGACAGACACACACTGGCTCCTGGACCTAAAGAATATGAGCTGAGCTAAGGACGGCTAGAGCTTCCACTGTCAGCCCCAACTGTCAGCCCCACTGCACCCCCCTGTGCCTGTTGGGCGCTGGGCACTAGCTAGATGCTTTAGGTTGCTTCAGCTGATCCTTCGACTCTGTGAGGTGGATACCAATAGTCTCTCTATTTGCAGATAAAGTTTGGCCCAGAGAGGTTAACTAATATATCCATGATCGCACAGCTAATAAAAGGCAGAGCTCAGGTCTTTTTCGTTTGTTGTTTTTGTTTTGAACCCAGGTGTTCAGGCCATAGAACTGCTTCTGATAACAGCGCCCCTTCCTTCCCTCACTGAAATAAGGCTGTTAACGGTACTGCGGGAAAGCACTGGACGCTCGCCTGAACCCAAACAACCTGCCTCTAAATCTGAAGGCGCCAATAGAAACTGTCACCTTAGGAAGCCCTTTCTACTAAGCTTCAAACACAATTTAGCCAGAGAGAAAAACCGCTCCCTACTGTCCCGGCAGCAAGGGCGCTGCCCTCTTCGTCCACGCTCCTGCAGGATGCTGTTTCCACCCTGGATGAGGAATGTCATCGTTCCTCTGGTGCACTTGAACCTGATGCGGGAGCACAGCGCCACCTGGCGGTGGACCGCAACCCAGATTCTCCAGCTGCGCCAGGAGCGCGCTGGAGCTGTGCTAGGGACAGGGAAGGGAGGGGTTTGGGGGAGGAGGAGGAGAAGATGGGTGGATAGCTTGTTGAGCTGTGAATAAGGGACCCAAACTCTGGGGGCTGCATTTCTGCTGGGCCACGCACTCACTGCTGCCCACCTGCCCCACCAGCACTGGCCGTCACCCATCTGTCCAGCTTTCTTTCCTAAATCTTAGGGAGGAAAAGCCAGAAAGGCTCTATCCTTGTCTGATGCCCGTACTGTACAGGGACAAAAAAAGAGGTCTGAAGACAGCAAATGACTTGTCCAAGTTGATGAATCAGGGTTTGAACCCAAGTCTCCTACCTGTGGGTTCATCTACCAACCTGGGAGAAGCCACGGTCTGACCTCCACAGTCTCTGCCTGCAGCCCACACTGTCATATCCTCCACTCTGCCCCCTCACCCTCCATCACTTCCTGGGGGATCACATTCCCTGGCTCTTACCCCCAAGGGAGGGAGGCTTCACCTCCCAGCTCTCCTGGCCCGCAGGGCCCAGCTGTTACATCCCAAGCTTCTCACCTCTTGACTCTATCCAGATGGGAAAAGTGTCTTTCCCTCCATCTTCCCTAGGCTGCCCCAAGAGATGCCAGCACTGGGACCTAGGCTACGGTGCTGGCTGTGGGTGAGATGGCAGGCACCAGCAGCTGTCAAGGTGCTGGCCTCACCTGTCCTCACAGAAGCTCCACCTGCAGGTGAGCAAGGGGCTCTAGGCCTGGGTACTGTGTCACACCTGTGGTACTCTAAGAAACATGAGATCTGGATGCAGGTCACCCATGAGCTTCTAGACCACCAAGTCGGGAGTGCCATGTGCTGCCCCCTACTCTGCAACCTGCATGGCCAGGCTGGGGCCCCTGACCTCTGACGTTGGCCTGACTAGGGCCTGTATGGTTATGGTGCTGGGCCAGGCTGCTGGCCTAAGAGTGGCCCAGAGAGTGTGGCCCCCCTCAGTACCCTTCCCCCAGCACCTCCCACTCATCCTGCCTATGGCCCTCTTCTCCCTCCCTCCCTCCTTCCTCCAGTCCTCTAGGGCCCTTCGCTTACTTGCCCCTCCCTCCTTTACTCCTTGCCTGAACTGTCCACTCTCCCACGTGCCTCACTTCTGTTCACCTCTTGGCCCCTCTTCTCCCCTCCCCTAGGGTGTCTCTCCTTTCCTGCCAACATTTCCCCCCTGCCCATTGTATTTCCACGTGTCCCTGCCCTAGCTCCCTTCCTGCACCTGACCCTTCCCATTCCCCTGTGAGATCTGCATCCCTGGAGCAGGCCCAGCCTGGTGAGATTCCTGCCCTAAGAATGCATTCCTCTTGCTTTTATCTAAAAATGCCCCTCTTATCCATGTATGCCTTTCAGACCTCCCCTTGGAGAATTCATCATTTCCTCCCAGCAGAGCAGGACCCTATTGACACTACTGAGGTCCCCCAATTCTTGAGGGACACTGCCCCTCCCACCCTCACTCCTGCCTGGACGGGTGCCTGACGGGCTTTCAGGGGTGCTAGTTGAGGAACAAGGCAATCCAGAGGGGCAGCTATAGCTTTGTGCTCCCCTGGCCCTGCTGGGCTCCCCTTGTTTCCCAGATGATGAGTCAGATGAGGTGAGGTCAGAGGACACTGCAGTGCTTTGGGAAGAGATGTAAGGGTTGTGGCCCCCATTTAAAGAACTCCAGGACATGTGAGAGTCGTCTTCACTGCTCAGAGCATGTGAAAGTCCTACTCTGTCACAGTTTCACTCCTTTTCTTAGAATTATCTTCAGTGTTTGCAGAGTTAATTGACTGGAAATGAGGCAACTCCACTCTTCCAGTCTCAGCTATGGCTGGGGTAAACCTGCCTCCTACCCAAGACTACAAAGCATTTCTTCACTGGCACCAGGTTGTTGATTCAAGGATAATTAATTCTGACTGGCATCACCTTGCGTATATTTACACATCATTTCTTGTTAATGCGTAGATCTCTTCTAGGAGAGAGGAGACTGGACTCCAAACCTCAGATGACCTGGAGACCCTCTTCCCTAAATTGTGATGCCAGGCACTCCAGGGCTCCAGCTCCCACCTCTTGTCCCCACCCTCACAGAGAAAGTGGATTTGTACCTGCGGCCTCAGCCCCGTCTCTACCAGCATCAGCTGCCTCTCCCTGTCTGGGTCCAATCCAGGGACAGACATGTGGGCCCCATGAAGATTTCACTGGGAAGGGGAAGGCTGTGAATCTAGGGGCAGAGCTCCACCCAGGGGAATTTCTGACCCTGGCCCCAAAACCCTGGCTCAGGAGCTCTTGCTTTCCAGGCTGTGTGACAAGAGGTAATCCTCAAGATTATGTGAGTGGCAGAGGGCCCTGGGGGCATGGTCAGCACAATGGCCATATCCAGAACCCAGCTGGGCTGCAGGAGCCCAGAGGTCTGAGGGGGCAGGGCAGGAGAGCAGAGCCTGAGGCTGCAGTGGGGCTGGAGTACCCATGGATGGGGAGAAAAGGAGGGCTGGGCTTAGGGGATACTTGGATAAGGAGCTTGGGGAGGGGAGGGAGCTCTTCATTGGTGGGGCTTTGCCAAGCTGAGTTGACACTTTTCCCACTTGAATTAAAAACGATAAAACCTCCTTTCCTGGATCTGTCACCAGACAAGTCCTGAGAGCACAAGGACCATGACCCCAGGGAGCAGGGAAAGGGAAGACAGACAGTCAGCTCCAGGATGGGGGCATTTCTAGGCAGTATTTGTGAGAGGAGGGGGAGAAAAGGTCATATCTCCCACTGTGTGGCTCAGTGGGGGTCACAGACATGTGCCTGGGGACTGGCGATCCAAGCAACTGACAGGAGCACCCGGCACGCTCACCCAGTGTCTCCACCTGCCTCCTAGTCCTAGGTTCTCTAATCAGGAAGAAAAGGACAGGACTGACAGTTTCATGTACATAATATTTCATCCTCATGACAGCCGTGAGGTATTATCCTCATTCTATTTATTTATTTATTTACTTAGAGACAGATTCTGGCTCTTGTTGCCCAGGCTGGAGTGCAGTGGCACAATCTCGCTCACTGCAACCTCTGTCTCCCGGGTTCAAGCGATTTTCCTGTCTCAGCCTCCCGAGTAGCTGTGATTACAGGCACCTGCCACCATGCCTGGCTAATTTTTTTTTTTATCTATTAGTAGAGACAGGGTTTCACCATGTTGGCCAGGCTGGTCTCGAACTCCTGACCTCAGATGATCCACCTGCCTTGGCCTCCCAAAGTGCTGGGATTACAGGCGTGAGCTACCGTGCCCAGCCTATCCCCATTCAATAGATGAGGACACTGAAGCTTGGAGACCTTTGGAGACATGACCAAGGTCAGAAAGTAGTGGGGCCCAAAATGAATCTAAGGGTACCTGAATGGGAGAACTGCCTTTGTACAGTTAGCAGTGCCCCAGCTAGAGTAGAACTGTTGACCCCTAGCAGGGTCTCTGTAATGCAAATGAGCATCTCTTCAGAGCTGTGGTGAAATTCACCTCATTGGCTTTAGGAAGCAGCCCAGGAACCATCCAGCTTGCCTCGCCTTGTTCTGCCTGTGGATGGGGGTGAGGATGGTGCTGTGCTCTGGAGCTGGTGCTGGCCCTCCCCTACTTTTGGAATATGGAGTGAGCAGCAGTCTGGACCCAGCTGAAGGTGGTGCTCCTAGAAGGTGTGGATGGATCCAATGATGCGACTGATATGAGTTACGTCTTTACAGCTTTAATCCAGCAGGCCAGAGTCCTGGCCAGTGGGGCAGCCAGAGAGGATGGCTACTGCCAGCTGCTGATGGAACCTCCTCCCTGCCCCCACTCAGGCCTTGAGGGGACAAACAGTGGGGCCCCAGCCTTCCTGGCTGGGGTCTTGGGAGCAGAGGGACTATTTGAAAACAGGGACTGTGACCCAGGCTGCCATCTCCCTCCCTTGCCCCCAGTAAAAATAGCTCACAATCCCAAGCCCT
The DNA here is from genome assembly GCA_963573385.1 of Cacajao melanocephalus. NCBI lineage: Eukaryota > Metazoa > Chordata > Mammalia > Primates > Pitheciidae > Cacajao > Cacajao melanocephalus. The sequence continues at coordinate 30,835 of CAUYLG010066808.1, forward strand.
CCCCCGCAACCTGTCATAGTTCTAGTTCAGCTCCTGTTCCACTTCCCTGGGGCTCTGTCCCCAGTAGGTCCCAGGGCTTGGCTTGGTCTGGAGCTTGGTGACTAGAGGACTCCTGCCCACCCCCAGGGCCAGATGCAGGTACAGGATGAGGGCATCTCCCAAAGTTGGCATCACTGAATGGGCAGCAGACACATGGCTGGTTCCTCAGGCTCCCGGGTGAGAGGGCTGTGGTGGCATATAGGGAGGAGGAGCTGAAAGCCAAAGAGAAAGGATGAGAGTGAGGGGTGGCATAGGTGGATGAAAAGTAACCCCCTACCCCTGGGGGCAGACAGGACCCATAGGGAAGAGTGGGCCTGGAGGTTTCTGGTTAGAGGTAGAGGAAGTCTGGGAGAGGGAATCTGAGAATGAGGCACAGGGGAGGTCCCAGGGCAAGGGGTGGGAGAAGGCAGCAGCAAGGGGCTCCAAATTGCTTACTTACCTGCAGGGTTGTAGACGGGGGGCCCAGCTGGGTAGAGTGGATACTGGGGAGCAGGAGCACTAGGTGGGTACATGAAGCCAGGCTGTGTGGGTGCAGGGCCAGCTTTGGGGTCCTGGGGGTATGGGTATACTGGCTGCACTGGGATGCCTGTCATTGGAATCTCCTGGCCTAGGTAGGGGAGAAGGATCAGTATTCAGAGACCCACCTCCTATGGGAAGCCTCCTTCTCATGAAAGCCCAGGAAACCAAGGTAAGCACCCTGGGGCTGGCCTCTGGTAAGCTCCAGGCTGACCATCTCTGCCTTCCACACCCTGCTTGGCAGAGTTGAGCAGGGAGCTGTGCACGTGGCCCCAGCTGGTCAATCTGCATTTAGCAAGTTTGCTCCCCTCAGCAGGTTTCAGAGAGCTCATGAACCAGGGAGCACAGCCCAGGGAATGTCCCACTTGGGCAAGGAGGGGACAACTCAGGGCTGGTATCCTGTAATCCAGCAGAGCTGCCACTAAGGGGGTCTTCTCTTAGGCCTTCCCTCCTACACTGATCTCCCATATGGTGTCACCGTCCCCATGTCATCAGGTTGGGGCATATGTGCATCCCATGCCTACACTCAGGCACATATTCTGCTGTCCACTGGAGCACATTCAATTAATGCTCATCACTACAGACCCGACTCCTTACTAAGAGTCATGTGCATGCATACACCCACTGCGTTCACTATTGTTGACAGACTGCACTCCGGTACACATCTGAATATTCATGTGCATGCACAGAAACGCACCCAGTCTGATGTTCCATATACCCCTGAGCACATTCTAATATTCATGGGTTTACAAGCATTTGTCTGGGTTTTCATGCTGGCAGGTGTGTGTATACAGAAGCACATACTACCACAGAATTTACCCAATCCATGAACTCTCTGCTGCCCATTATGGGGCTTAGCTCAGCCCATCTGAGGCCCCTCTTGCCCAGTACTGAGTATACCTTCAAATGGGCTCTGGAGCTGCTGGCGCCGACGGTACAGGTAGCAACAGGAACAGAGGAAGCAGCAGATGGTGGTGGCAACCACGGCAACAAAGAGGATCACGGCTGAGGCGATGCCTGCTATGGTCTTGGGACTTTAGACAAAGAACAGGTCTTCTCACCTTCCAACACCCATAGAAGGGAGTCCTCATTATGCTGGCTCCAACTCCTGGCCAGCAGGGGGGTCACAGCATGCTGAGATTTGGGGTTCCTTGTGGGGTTCTGCCCAGTCCCTGTGAAGGAGATCTTAGAGGACCTCTACTTCCCAGAAGGCTGTGCTGCCTGGCTGGCTAGGGTGAGGCATACGGGGATTTGCAGTGCGCCCCCAACCATTGCTTTTATATCTATAGCTTAAATCATCAGACAAACAGCATAATATCACTGAAAGGAGCCTTAGAAATAATCTAGAGCCATTTTTTCCAAACCCCACTTCAATCATTAGTCTCTACATCTATTTTATATGTGATATATTTTTAAAAAGTTTGACAACCATTAATTTTGGCAACCTGCTCATTTTATGAAGAGGAAGCAATGACCCACAGAAGGCAAGTGTCTTCTCCAAGATCACACGACTAGTAAGAAGTGGACCTGGGAATCAAACCCAAGTCTCCTGCCTTTGTGCCAGAGCTTCTTCCACAAAGCTACACTGTCATCCAGGTGTTGACCCTGAATCCTCCCTCCCCAGGACCTGGCAGGACCAAAGGGAAGGAGGGCTCCAGAAAGAACCTGGAAACCCCCGGCCCAGCCAAAGCCCATGAAGGTAACTAACATGCCTTTTCTGGAACTCCCAGGCACCAGCACCTAAGCACCTAGCTCCGTCGCCAAGCTGGAGTCCTTGTGATTCCATTCAGTTAAGAATGTGGAGGTGGACAATGGAGAGGAGGCAGGAGTCCGGGAGGGAGGAAGGAGAGGCTTCTGGAGAGAAGGATGGAGGAGGGGTGAGGGTGAGGAGGCAGGAACCCACCTGAAGGCCAGGCAGTGCTTCTGCTGCCTCTCCGTGATGAGCAAGGTCAGGTCCCGGCAGCAGTACCGATGGTAGCAGGTCCCGCAGCAGAAGGTGAAGAACTCGCAGTTAAACCCCGGATGCCAGGAACCATTCCGGTCCAGGTACCACAGGCAGTCCTCGCCAGCCAGCGCTGCGGGCAGGGGTTGGGGGTGCCCAGTGGCCACCAGGCCAGTTTATCCCCAGTCACCCTCAGCCCCACTCCCCCAGCGGTCCCCAGCCCGCTGGCTCCCGAAAACTGAGGGTTGCCCCTTGTCTCCACCCTGAGGGTCTCAGCCCCGGAGCCCCAGAGGCCTTTGCCTAAAGCTGACCCTGCACCTCGGGGTCAGCCTCCCATGGCCCAACATCCTGGCGCTCCCTCTTCCTGCTCCTTGAGGACCCAGCAACACCCAAGTCTCGGGTGGCAGCCGGAGGGTCTCGAGAAGCCCCGCGCCCAAGCCCCTCAGGTCGGCCCCTCCCCTTCCTCCGCCCCCATCCCACCCGACCCCCGCCGCACCACTCCCCATCCCCTTACCCAGGGGAGCCCCCAGCACCAACAGAACGATTGCGGTGAGTGGCGCGGCCCGGCGGAGCCCCGCGGGTGGCATGGCGCGGGTTGGGCGCGGCCGGGGCCGGGCCTCCCAGAGAAGGGACCGCAGGACCAAGCCCGCCAGCTGGAGCTGCGGCGGGGCCCAGCCCGCGGCCAGGCTCGGGCTCCTCTTCCGCCTCCTCTGGGGGCGGGACTAAGCGCCCCGCCCGCGCTAACCCAGCCGGCGCGGCTCCGCGCAGCGCCCAGGAGTCCACCCACCAGCGACGCCCACCTAGCCCCGGCTCTGGAGCTGGGCGCCCCTCACCCAGCAGAGCACTGCCCTGCTCCCCCTGTCCCCGGCTCCGCGGTAGTTCCTCCCGTCCGAGCCACCATGGGCACCACGGGCAGCTGGGCACGGCGGGCAGTTGGGCACTGCGGCCAGGGAAGTCTGGCTGTGTCCTGGACCCGCCCCCGGCCTGGGTCCAATCAGTATGCTGGACTCCAGAAGCCCTGATCCTGGTGCCACCTCCGAATGCCCAGACACATGCGCCAACCCTGGAGGGGCAGGGCTGGACTTTCCCTTGAAGGGGACCTCCTCTGCCGTGTCCAGCTTGGGACATCCTGTGGGGGCTGGAGAGGGAAAGAGGCTGGATGTCACCCCGCCCCCATTCCCAGAACAGAAGCACTCATTGAGAGGCATTCAGAGTGGCTTTGTCCCCAGCGGTGCCCACAGGCCTGGACCTTGCCAGCTGCACTGGCTCCTGATGATGGACCCTTCCCCCTTCAAGTGGACAGCGCTGGCATGCACCAGCCCATGGCCTCACTAGCAGGGATGGCAGGCTGCTGGGGCCACCTGGGGCCCATCCAGTTAAACACTCTTCACAGTGAAAACCCTTCACAGAGCAAGCCTGTACTGCAATAGCCACCAGAGCATAGGGAAGGC
>CAUYLG010066809.1:0-26159 GCA_963573385.1 Cacajao melanocephalus
TCTATCTCAAAAAAAAAAAAAAAAAAAAAAAAAAAAAAAAAAAAAAATTTTTGCTGTTAAGTAGTTGCTGGAAATAGTTGATCGGTGCTGCAAAGAAAAATTAGTACTGGGACAAAGGATCCTTCAGCAACGCAATTTTTACTTCCTGGACTGCAGGAAGGGTACTCTTGCTAGCCATCTTGCCACAAGAGTACAATGAATGAAGAAAAACACACAAATTACTGATACTAAGTGAAAATATAAGTACAGTCATCAGTATCTGCCGAGAATTGGTTTCAGAACACCCCTCCTTCCCCCACCAAAAAAAATCCAAGGATACCAAAAAATCCAAGGATGCTGAAGTCCGTCATATGCATGGTGAAGTATTTGCACATAACCTACACACATCCTCCCATATCCTTTAAATCATCTCTAAATTACTTATATACCTAGCACACTATAAATGCAATGTAAATAGTTGTTTTACTATATTTTTGTACTTGTATTATTTCGTTTTTTTAATGGTGTCATTTTCTGAATATTTTTGATCCATGAGTGGTAGAATCTGTGGATGCTGAACACACAGATCCAGAGGGCCAACTGTATTGTATAAGCAAAGAATTCAATGGAATTCCATTTCATAAACTATAGCTTTAGAGGTAATAGATAACAAGACCCAAACCCACGTATTCTGTTCAGTGAGGGTTACCTGCAAAATGGCAATTTAGAGCAATACTAACTCTTTGAATGACTTCTGTTCTATCCTTTATTTTAGCTTGTGTGTGAAATGGGTTTTGGTGTATTTGTTTTGAGAATAGACTGACTAGAAATATATCACTGTCCAAAAAGAAAACATTTTTTTCATCTGGGGATTTGAGGCTTAACTAGCTGGAAGGAAAATATAATTTCATTTTGTTCTCATAGTCTCATTTAGAAAATAACCTTAAGAGATTCAAAGGACATCATGCTATGTGAGCACTTTCCTTGCTCTGTGGGGTGAGGGGATTTGGTTTGGACTTCAACTTTAGTAGTATGTTCTGAAGTGTTTCTTAAGCAAAATGTTGCCTTTCGCTCAGTCCTAACCACTAGCACTTTAAGAAACTTTTAAGAAGGTGTTCTTCAAAAATGGAATCACAAAACAGTTTTCTCTCTTACTATAAATATCCCAAATCCTTCTTTAGGACCTTTTTCTTTTTTAGGTTTTATTGGAAAACAAATAAGCTGAAATGCAGATGTTTATCTAAATCCAAGACAAAACAGTATGAGAACTAATTATAAATTATAAAATATAAAATGAAAAGCCAACAGAGCTCTAAACCTATTTTCTGGGTAATTTTAGGCAAGAAAAAAATGAAGTTCTAGGGTTGCTTTTTTTCACATTCAGGTGGTTGCGATGTGTGCCCCACAACAGAACGTTCCCAAAGTGGAATAACATCTACAGTCTTATATTTTATTCTTGATATTGTTTGTATTCCCCTAGAACTGACCTCGCCACAGTGTAAATTCACCTCTCTGCAAATGTAACTAGGACAAAAATGTTCTGTTTATTGTTGGGTTTTGTGGGGTTTTTGTTTGTTTTGCCTAGCAATTTGGTGACAGAATTAAGGAACCATAACCATAAAAGCTCCCTATTTAATAAGGAGACTAGCTATATGTGTGTGAAATATGGAGAAAAGGGGGCATCTTATCACTGAGCTCTTCAACTGTCTTAGTTTTTTATGACCAAGGGAATCCCAACTTGATTGTGCAGGTTTAAGAACTTCCTGGTCCAGGCCAGGCGCGTTGGCTCACGTCTGTAATCCCACCACTTTGAGAGGCCGAGGTGGGCGGATCACGAGGTCAGGAGTTTGAGACCAGCCTGACCAGCACAGTGAAACCCCATCTCTACTAAAAATACAAAAATTAGCCAGGCAGGTAGCATGCACTTGTAATCCCAGCTAATTGGGAGGCTGGGGCAGGAGAATCGCTTGAACCCAGGTGGTGGTGGTTGCGGTGAGAGCCAAGATCATGCCATTGCACTCCAGCCTGGGCAACAGAGCAAGACTCTGTCTCAAAAAAAAAAAAAAAAAAAAAAAAGAACTACCTTGTCCAAAAAAGATGCCCTATCGGACATGTTTCTGGTACAGTTTTCTCCAATAAAATGAGAATAATGATAGTTTTGACTTAATCAAGGTGTTGTGAGGAATAACTCAGTTAATTGCAAAAAGAATTTCCACAAGGGGCCTGGCATGTGGAAACACCCCCAAATATCCGATGTTTCTGCTGCTGCTACCACTGTTGTACCATTATTTCCTCCAAATTTTCAGTCAGCTTGGAGGTCTTGGGTATTTTTAAGCAACCTGCAAGATTTTCAAAAAATTTTTCACTAATTGGAATAAGCCATGACTTTTTTTTGTATCACAAATATAATGTGCCACCAGGGGCAATATTCTCATAATTCTACTCACTGAAACGTGATTTGGCTGAAACCGCGGTATGCCAAATGCGGCTGAAATTCAGAATTCCTCAGAGCGGCATCAGCACCATTCCCTAGAAAACCTGCAACCCAATTTCATTTCTCATTTGGGCTTAGGAAGGTGTGAACCAACTACAGCCAAAATTGAGAAAGAATGGGAGATGTGACATCTGGGAAGAAGTTTATCGTCTTGGCCTGTGGGTATTACTCTAACCTGTTTGCCTGCCTGCCGTTGTCCATGGGGTAATGACAGGAAAAAAGCAACAGATCACAACTGTGTCATCAAAAACTCACAGTGTTCACATGAACGTACACACACACACACACACACACACACACACACACAAACAGCTCCACCATCAAAAATGCCCCAAATAAAATGGGAGAATTGACTTACAGTTCTAGAAATCAAAGCGACCAGCAAGTTGAAGCTGCTTTTTAGCCCATGTAGGTGCCCTGAACACCTTCCTTTGCTGTTTCCCACCCCTTTTTTCCAGTAGTCATTCACTTGTACTTAAGTCATTCATTTACTCATTTCCATCTTCAACAAGTACTGATTGTTTGTCAACTATGTACTAATTACAGAAGATAAAACGATAAGCATAATTACTTTTCCTTCACCGAGAGCTTTACGTCTCTAGAAAAATTATCAAAAAGATGTGGTAAAAGTTATTTTGAATGCATACTCTTCAAATCTGAAAACACAGATGCAAGCTACATCACTGGCTGGATAATAGGGATGTTATCTATAGATAATAGGATGGGAAAGAATGTTAGAACCCAAACAATGAAAGTACGGAATGAAGGCTGCGATACACCCATCAGAAAATCTCCCAAGCAGCACACATTGCAGGTATTCAAATATAGAGCAGATGCATTTTACTGCAAGGAGGAAATGCTTAAAATCAAAACTGTATCTCCAAATCACACTCAAAGGAATTAGCTGTTGGTGTCTCTATCCTGTGTGGAGCTCAGCAAGAAAATAGGGGTGTTCCTTAGCTCTCGGGTGAAACGCTGTAGAGAGTGGGTGGTGGGTTGGTAGGGTGGTGGGTAAAGGAGAATGGCAGACTGTTAAGTGAAAGAAACAGCCCAGTCCATGCAATAAACTGTTGCTTAAACAGGTTTACACAGAATGTGACTGTATGTCTTTTTAACAGCTTCTAAAAGTCCTTTTTTTAAAGCCTTTTCGGACGTAGTTTCCTCTTTTCCTGTTGGACTGTCAGTTGGCAGATGCCTCTGGGAAAGCGGGATCTGCTTTCTAAAAGGCTCTTAAATAATGTTGGTTAAAAATTGCTTTTAAAGCTATCAGCTGAATGCCCTCTTCCCCTCACCCTCCCCAGCCCTATCTGATTTGTCAATTACCTCCTTCAGAAACCTCTCTCGTTCTCTGACACCTGTGCTGACATAACATTCCCCCCTTCTGGCAGGTACCTGCCAATTCTCATTGAAAAATGATTGCTAAACATTTCAGCACCAGCTCCCAAGAAGAGTTCCCTCCTCTGCCCATTGGTGCCATAGAAACGGCCATTGTTCCTCATAATTGTGAGTCTGAGGCTTCTACTTTATAACTCCCGGTCCCTGTGGCCTTCATGAGTTCTAAAACGACACAACTTGGGAGGACCTGTGTTGAAAAGGCAGTGATTTATTAGAGGGGCCCTTGATGACCAGAAAGGTGCACAGAAAGGAATCTGTGCTTTAAAAAAAAAAAAAAAAAAAACAACAGGCAGCAGGCTGGGAAAAAGCCAGACACACTGGGCAGTGCTTCTGACTTCAGACAGAGGTCACAGGGCACGTCAAACCACTCAACCACTCTATTTTTAACATTTTTCAGGATTAAATTCTGCAGGCCATTTTCTACATCCTAAGGGGAACAAAATATCATCCATATATTTTTAAAAGGCATTAATTAAGTTTAGCTCTGACACCCAAGAGTAATGGTCCCTGACCTAAGCCCCAACCTCCAACTAGGGGATTTGGATGAGGCTAATGGCGGTTGCACAATCAGATCTGTGTCGCATATTGAATATAGGTCAAAGGATGACTGCTCTCTGCAGAAAACAAAAATAATCTTTCTAAGACACCATTTCATATTAGCATAGGCCCATATGCTCAGGATCAGAAAGAAATTATGTTGTATCTAAAAGAAATCACATTGGAAGAAAATCACATTCGAAGCTAAGGCACTTGGCAATGGAACTACATTTCTGTAAGCCTTTATTTACTGATTGCAGATAAATCTTGACCTGAAATTAATGAAAAAATGTGAGCATGTCTGGTAAAGTTTTGGAACCTCATAGGAACTGCCAACTTTGAATGATTTCGTACTGTAGCATTCATCTTGCTACTTTCAAAATGTCTAGCTTCAAAATGTTTAAAACTTTGATGTAAAAACTTCACAATTCATATTCTTTCCTGAGATCAAATGGAAATGGATTAAGTTGCATATATGAGTGATTAGGTTTTACTGTTTTTTTTACCTAGTTTCTACAATTGAAATTATAGTCCTGCTGCTGAGGAAGTATCTTACCCACTTTGGGATAAATTGGCAACTTTTTTTCTACTATAATTCTCATTGAATATTCTCTTGAATGGTGTCTATAATTAACAATATATTTTCAACTATAATTAGAAGAAAAGTCCTTTAGTAAGCACCAATCAACTAGTTAGTGATGCTTTCTGACACTTTACTTGTTTATTGAAAATACTTAATGACTTTTTAATCCTTTAAATACAATATCACATAGAATTAGATACTACATTTATTGAACCATAATAAACTGCTGTGGTATGAATACTATTCAACCCAGGTTTCAATATGGTTTCTACACTGGGTCCCTGAAATCATTTATAACATTTAATTTTCTTGTTTTACTATTCACACCTTTAAGAATGCTGTGAAGGTAATAGGTTTGGGGGTACCATCAATATTTAGGTAATAAAAAATGTAAAACCAAATAGCTTGAAGCCAGTTCAGTTCTACCACGTAAAATAATCACTGACTGGAGCAAATCAATGCTTTGAAAAACATAAAAAATATAACTCTGATAAAGTTGGGTAAATTGAGAATTCCAGATCTGGTGTGCAGAAGACTCATTATTTATTCCAAAATGATGATTTTAATGTCTCCATGTCTATTTCCTTTTTTTTTTTTAATTGTGGGTATTCAAAGTCTCCATGTCCCAAGTAAAGAGCTTTGCCACGGGTATGCAGATGCAGGATGGAATCAAATCTAAGAGCCAGGACCTTCATCTGGTTCTCACTAGCAGCATGAGCTTGAGTAAATCACTCAGTCTCTTTTTCTCTCCATGTCCTACCTCCTAACATTATTGGGAAGATTAAATGAGATGGATGGTAAAGCCTTTGCACAGTTCTTGACTCACATGTAAGGAAACTAGGCAGCTCCCTTCGTAAAATCAAACCGACAATGGACAGCAAATCTCCGCGTAGGAACCAAGAGACAGATGACCTAAAACCTGAGTTTCCTGACAATGACCGTGTGTTTACACTCACCGTAGTAAAGCAGGAAGAAGGCTCTTTGATTTTTTCAAAATCTATGCCCTTCTACAGCAGGAGTATAAAGGGGTCTTAAGGTGTCTTTAAATTCTACAAGATAGTCGATTATATTATTTAAATTATTCATTTACGTACACATTCAGTGAAGTTTTGGAACTTAAAATACATCTGACTTTGAAAACTTTGGATCTGTTCTAAAAAATGAAATAATTTCAGAGTTTAAGAAGTTTGCTTACAAACTAATGCTGATTTTGTCAATTCAGTTGCACATAAACATTACAATACATGCTTTGAGGAAAAAAACACTGTCGCTCCAATTCAGGGGCCAGCAATCCATGGCTCTCAGGCCAAATCCAACTACTGCCTGCTTTTGTGTGACTTGCAGGCTAAGAATGGTTTGTCCACTTTAAATAGTTAAAAAGAATCCAAAGAAAACAAATAGTTCATGATATATACTGTATTACATGTAATTTTATATAAAATTCAAATTTCAGTGTCCATAAATAAAATTTTTGGAACAAATCATGTATGTATCGTCTGTAGCTGCTTTCACTCTACTACCACGGCACAGTCACATAGTTCCAGCAGAGGTGAGTGTGGCCCACAAAGCCTAAAATCTTTACCATCTGGCCCTTTAGAAAAAGAGTCCACCACCTCCTGCTGTAATATAGCAAAACCTGCTACCAAAAAAAAAAAAAAAAAAAAAAATGCAACAAGGGGTATTCAACTTAGAAATAGGTTTTATACTAAAAATTCATTTGGAAGCCATTTGTCCATGAAAACCAAATAATAAATGACAGTTTGATTCCTGACTAGCCTGCAAATGCTGATTAACTTATAATTGATATTAACTGTAGTACTAAAAGCCTGTGTTATGAAGTTTAGAAATTCGTGGCTGTGAGTTGCAAAAGACATGAGGAAAAGATCTCCATAACCTTTTTCTGTTGAGAGACTGTAGCGAGGCTCGTGTGTGGCTTTATGGCCCTTCTCCCTGGGCGCTGTTGAGATCTTTAGGCAGAGAGACCTTATATTATGCATGTTGATATTCCTCACAATACTCAGCCCAGGGCTTTCATATGTGCAACAATATATCCCTGTTAAATGAAGTGGGGTTCATACATTTCTATGTTCTGTATATAGAACAGTCAATTTTCCATATAATCTTTGTCTCTCTTTTATTAGTAGGCAACATTTTCATAAATTTAGATCCTTTTTAAGAAAAACATGTTGAACAATGAGAACACGTGGACACAGGGAGGGGAACATCATATACCGAGGCCTGTTGGGGGGTGGGAAGGCTAGGGGAGGGATAGCAGAGGATGGGGGGATTGGGAAGGGATGTTACATCAGGAGGAATACCTAATGTAGATGACGATGACGGGGGATGGATGCAGCAAACCACCATGGCACGTGTATACCTGTGTAACAATCCTGCATGATCTGCACATGTACCCCAGAACTTAAAGTATAATAAAAAAAAAAGAGAAACATTTTAACTTTCAAATATAGTGGTTTTCAACTTTTCAAATTGTAAACTATGATAAGAAATATATTTCACATTACAGCGTAATGCATGCATCCATATATACTCATAATTAAAACAAAGGATAATCAAAAAAAGAATTTTTCTACATGCAAAAGTATCTGTTCTTTTATATTCTATTCCATTTAACTATTTTTAAATTCTCATCAGTCTTACCAGATGAGTTTAGTGGCCTACTAATGGGTCATGACCAACAGTGTGAAAAGCTGGACCTATATTATTTCAAAATAAATAGCTGGATACTCACAAGTGAATTGAGTCAATCAATCGGTTATTTCAGGACTGTTAATTGAGCACTTTAATAAGCACGTGGGCCAGACACTGCGATGCTGTGATCGGCAAGACACCCTCCCTGACCTCAAATAACCAAATGTTTAGGTGGTGACGTGAAAAACAGTAACCGATGTTGAGGGGGGTGAACATTTCTCAGCTCAGTCGTGGGTACACACAGGTTGCAATATCAAACCTCCAGAAGTAAGAAAAGAAATCCAAGTCCCAGACCCCGCCTTACCTTATTTAACTAATATTTTCATTAAACTTGGATTTAAGGCATGGCTTCCTGTTTTGCTATTGAAATGTAATCACTCCCCAAAATTTAAACCAGTTTTTGCAAGCAGAAAGAACTTTAAGCTATACTTAGCTTAAATACAGATAAAAATTGAAAGTATAGACAAAGCTAAAATTCGGTATTTAGAATTTTTCTTGCTGAAATAGAAAAGGCATTTTTTTTCTATTGTCATTAAAGTCTTATAAGTTTATTTTAATTCATATTTATAACCAAATTGATAAAAATGGTATTATTATAATACATTTGAAATTCTAGAACATTAAAAATCATGGAAATACCAACTTGAAATATACTTGCAATATGTTCTTGCAACCATTACTATTTTAAGCTTAATTATAATACATTATCCAATGAAGCAATTAGACATTTTATCAGCAGATAAATTCACAAAAACAGCAAAAAGGGACACAATACTCAATCACTGTATTTAAAATTATAGCCAAAAGAAAACTATACCTGAAAGAGGTTTATCTCACATGTCTCAAAGATTTATAGTTAATTAAAGTAAAACACGGGTAGGTAATTCCAAATGCACAGCAATCGCATCTGTTTAACAAAAAGCTCATCTTACTGGTAGAAATTGTAGGTATGAGAATGCATAGGGGTTTTTGTTTTTAAAGAAATTAGACTCACTCTCATTTAGATCAACAGAAAATTCCTAAGTGTGTTCTTGCTATCTTCCCCCATCTTACCCAAGCCCAGGATAAGCTCTGGGTCCGTTTTTGTGAGCCTCACATTCAGTCTATCAGAACACAGTCATCTCTTCTGCCCAAATATGTACAGAATCCATCTCCTTTCCTCTCTCCACTTACAGAAACTAAATCCAAACCACCATCTATTTCCTCCTGCCCAAACTCCAGCAGAGATCCCCACCTTGCATCCCTGCTTTCTCCCTCTGCTTCTCCTCTCTCGCTTCTGTGAAATCCGGGGTCTAACACAGAGTCATCTATAAAATTTACATCAGATCATGTCACTCCTGCTGCTTCAAACGCTCCAGTGGTCCCCACAGCACTAACCCAGCCTCGTTTCCTACCACTTCTCTTTCCTAGCACACTGCCTTTCAGTCAAATATAACTTCTTTCTCAGATGGGATGGTTAATTTTATGTGTCACCTTGGCTGAGCCAAGGTACCCAGATCATTATGCTGACTGTTTCTATTAAGGTGATTTTGGGATGAGAGTAACACGTTTTTAAATTGGTAGACTTTGAGCAGATTAGCCTCTGTAATGTGGGTGGACCTCATCCAATCAATTGAAGGCCAAATAGAACAAAGACTCAAACACACAAACACAGCAAGAAGAATTCTGCCAGCAGATGGCCTGTGGACTCAAACTGCAGTTCTCTTCTGAGTCTCCAGGTTACCTGTGTTTTAAAGTCCCACAAGATAAGCCATCAGATTTTTCTGGACTCATCAAGCCTCCATCTACAATTGTGTAAGCTAATTCCTTAAAGTCTCTCTCTCTAGGTAGGTAGGTAGGTAGGTAGGTAGGTAGGTAGGTAGGTAGACAGAGGGAGAGAGAGATACACATACACACAGCCACACGCATAACATTCTGTAGGTTCTGTTTTTCTGGAGCATTCTGAACATAATACATCAAACATGCACAACTTTCTCTCCCTGTAACACTTTTGCTCTTGCCATTTATACTCTCTGAAATGAGATTCTCCCATTTCTACTCTCTGAAATGTTGAGTCTTTCCAACTCAACATATGACTGCCTTCTTCACATCATCCACGCCTTCTTTGAGTTGAGGCATGAATGATGTAAAGGAGGCAGTTATATGTTGAGCTCCCCTAGATACCCCATCACATTACCCAGTTTCATTTCCTGCATGGAGCTTCTCACCCTGAAATGACTTTTATTCATTTATTTTTTTGTATATTGCTCAGTTTCCCCTAATGGATTCTAAGTTCCGGGAGGGAAAAGACCTGTTATATATTGTTTCCTGTTGGGTCCCCAGCACCTAGAACAATGCCTGGTACAAGTATTTAGTAAGTATTTATTGAATAAATTAATTAGTTAAAAGTTCAAATAACTTCTATGCATTATCAATCAACCATCAGAATTTGTTTTGTCCCGGAGGTCAATATCCATTCACAGTTCATACAGTGAAGAAGACAGGTGTATATTACATGATAAAGTTGTTCCCCTCTTAATTTCCACACCTATTGTAGTGTTTAAGCCTTAAATGGGTAAACTCAGATACTTAGCAAAATTGTCTTAAACCTCTTTTATTTTGCATAGTTTAGTGTAATACGTTTCTTAATAAATTAGAGCTAGAACGTTATTCTTTCTTTGTAAACTTTCACAAAAACGTTCTTTATATTTTTCTATGACACATCTTCCATGTTGGACAGCATCAAAGGGTCTTAGTGTGTGGACTTAGTTTCAAAGGTTCTACCTGGTAACCAGTTCCTTTTTTGAAGCAATAAGACAATGTTGTTCATGTTGCCAAAACCAAAGCAAAATACTGATTTTTTAAATGTGAGAACTCAGGAAGCAGGACCAGCTCCAGCAGATATGCTAAATCCACTTAAAAGTGTTTGGAATATTTGAACTTCATAAGCACATATCACACTCCTTATATCTCATAGTATCTTATACTCTTAGAGTTAGTGTAGGTTATTAAAGTGAGGGAGGCCAAATTCTCTATTCATTTATTTATTCTCTCATCTGTTCATTCATGTCATTATGAAGCATTGCTAAGCACCAAGTACTGAGCTAGGTGCTAAGTATCATTGGTGAATAAAATAGACACAATCCCTGTCCTTGAGAACCTTACAGTCTCATGAAGGAAGAAAAAAAGAGGCAAACAAATAAGTTAATGCATATGTATATAAAACTATAATGCACACTATGATAAAGATAAACCTAGGAATAATGATAGCAAATAACTTAGGGGGTATATTCTCTGATAGAGAAGTTATAAAAAGACTCTTTGTAGCAATGATATTTTATCCCCCAACCTGAAAGATGAAAAGGAGGAGGCCAAGAGAAAAATGGAGATGGAAAGATGACAGCTGGCCAAGAGTCCCAGGAAGAGAGGTCAGCATGGGTAAGGAGTGTAGGGAAGCAAGCGACTGATCCAGGTTAGGAACTAAAGAGATCTTTCTCCATGGAGCATCATCCTGAACATCTGGATTTGTTCTTTCCCTTCGCCTTTGACTAAGATATTAAGCTGTCTTGCCTAAACTCTCACCCTATCCTGGACACAGGCTGTGTGTGGCGGCCGGGGAGGGGGGTGTGGGAGGGGGACATTTAAATAGAAACCATGTAGTTTGTCATGCAAATTGAATCTCTTCAACAGAATTCGATTTAATAGATGTCTTGAATGTTCAATATGCAAGCACAGCCTGGCTGAACATTGACGACATCCTTTATCAACAACAGCTACTCAGTCTGTCCCCAGTCACTCACTCACTAGTCAAGCACTCCAGCGGACTGCCAGAACCCTTTAGAAAGTAAGCACTACTGATTAGATAGGTTGAATCAATACTCTTCCTTACAAACCAATAGTGTTTATTCTGTAGGCCAGAACCAGAAACCTTTTATTGGTCTCATGCTCAACTCACATAATTTCGGTCATCTGCAGTCAACTTTAATTCTATTCGGAAAGAATTAATGCACAACTGCTGCAAGTCATGGCATCCTGGAATTAAGAGAGGAATCGTTCCCTAGAATTTTCAAAAACTTTATTTCATTGATGAAGATGTTATATTTTCTTCAGTATTTTTTTCACTGACCTTTATTAAACATTTTATTAAATGCACCTGAGAAAAGACTATCATTAGAGATTGATGACTCATGGAAGAAACTGGAAGGAATCAGAAAGCCTGGTTAAGAGTTATGATAAAACTTGATGACAGTGCCATCTTGCACTTGATCTTTTATTCACAATTCGCACAAGCTAACAAGCTTAGGCACATTCATCATTTAATCAATCCAAATGTTGTGTGAGATACTGGGGACGAAGCTGTTCAAGAAAGATGATGTCATGTGGTAGACAACTTTGGGTTGTAGAGTATTATGCATGAAACTTAAAATTCCAATTTGGCCATTACGGGTTAGGAGTTTTTGAGACAGGTAGTTCCTCAAGTTATTTAATTTTTTTTTTCACTTGTAAAAGTGGGGATCAAATCTGCTAGACTTGTTGTGTGGGTTATATGAGAAACTGTATGTAAAAACCATCAGGAAGGCTTTCTCTCAAGACAGTCAGCTTTAGAATGTGTCAGCTTGCCTTCCTCTACCTACTAACATTTGAATACAACTATATAATACCTTTCTATATTGTAGTTTTCAAAATGGGAAAAACTTCCCTTCTATAAAACTTCTTACAAGAGAAATAAATCTTAACATGACCCAAGTAATTTTTTTTTAGAATAGAGATATTCACCACTTCTAGGTATGTTTTAATATTGGAAATATATAACTGTTAATATCTGGTATACAATGATGAAACTCTGACAATCAAATGAACATCCCTTGAAGCCAATTTTTCCTTATTCTAAGAATGTACTCCTGCCATCTTGTAAAAGTGATTGATATAGGTATAAAAGTTTGCCCTGCACATAAATCAGAGAAAGTGGATTAGATATAAGTATGTTAAGTTCCTTATTTTTCTATTTTTCACATGAATCAAATTTTATGCATTTTTCATTTTGTCTAGGATAACGCTACAGAAAGTTTTTTTAATTAAAAACTTTCCAAAGGAATACATTAAATTGAGCTTAACATAAAAGTGTTTTCTGCTGATGATTCAGATATCCAAGCAATTAGAATCACCTCCTGGGTGCCGAGTTCAGTGCTAAGACTTTAGTACACTTTATCTCACTTAATCCTCTTAATGTCTATAAAATGTTATATTTACATACATAGAGATCAATTCATTGCACAGATGAAATATTGAGATTCAGAGAAATTAAGAACTTACTTAAAGTAGAACAATTCTTTAATGGTGATTTTATAACCTAAATCGAAGTCTGTCTAATTCCACATAGCCTCTATTATACCTGGCAAAAATAAAACTAAGCCAATCTATAAATTTTAGGTCAACTCCTATTTTCATTATTTTGTGCATTATCCTAATTAGTACCATGATCCTTAGATATTTGAGGGACTATATTTTCTTACAAAGTTCTCTTTTTTTTTGAGATGGTGAAGTCCTTTGTTCTTTTGCGATACCAACTCTCTCTCTCTCCCCTACTTTCCCTCTCTCTCTCTATCACACACACACACACACACACACACACACACACACACACACACATGCAGACCTTTCTTTTCAGCCATCTCTTCACTCTCTCAAGCTACACAGTGCCTTTCAGTACCTGAAAAAATTACATCTCATTTTCTTTCCCTGTTGACTTATGTGCAAGTTCATTGATACCGTCTTTATCTTTAGCGTAGTAGAGATTTGTTTAGAAGCTCTTTTAAAAATGAACCACATTTTAAGGACATGGTTTCATAGTGGGAGATAAAAAATTGCTCTTAAGACTTGATGTATTTTCATCTCTTTCTTTAACTGCTTTGCTCACAATGTTCTGACTTCGTATTTATTTCTCCTTGCAGAATTTGTCGTCACAAAAATTAATTACTTTGCTGCTAATAAAATTAGGATTTCAAAAAAATGGAAGCTTTGTAACATGATCCCTCCTTCTGGGAAATATACTTGTGCTCTCTAATGTGGAACTTAGGAGTTTTATAAATCCAGTACTTTGTTTAAATAGTTTAATGAGATTCTTATTTTATTCTTTTTTTGTAATTATTTGTAGAATGTGCAGCTCTCGGTGATTTAATTCTTAAAAAACTAATTAGCGTGCTATGGAATGATTTGTCTTTTGTTAATTTCTATTAACATTACATTCTAGTTCTGGTGGTGTATGTTGCACTGGGTTCCCTGCGAGCAACCAGTGGATGAAATGCATATTTAACTGTGTCCAATATAATCATTACTAATGAATGAACAAGTGGAAAGAAAGAAGAATGGATATTTTGATGCACCCTTCATTTGGAAGGCTGAAGTCTGAAATCCTATAAAGGAATTTAAAACATAGTTGCCAAAATAATTATTTTTTTAAAGCTATACTTCAGATTGAGGAATACTGCCCTGCTATATAGAGATTTATCAATGATGGTGATCATGACAATGGTGGTGGCAGTGGCAATAAACAGCAATGAAAAAATAATTGTCAACATGTACTAAGTGCTTCTGTGGGCCCAACATTATGACATTATCTCACTTAATCCTCATGATAACCCCATGTACTAGTCTGTTTTCACACTGCTGATAAAGACGTACCGGAAACTGGGCAATTTACAAAAGAAAGAGGTTTGATGGACTTACAGCTCCACATGGCTGGAGAGGCCTCACAATCGTGGGGGAAGGTAAGGAGGAGCAAGTCACATCTTACATGGATAGCAGTGGGTAAAGAGAGAGGACTTGTGCAGGGGAAATCCTCTTTATAAAAGCGTCAGATCTCGTGAGACTTATTCACTATCATGAGAATGCATGGAAAAGACCTTCCCCCATGATTCAATCACCTCCCACTGGGTCCCTCCCACAACATGTGAGAATTCAAGATGAGATTTGGGTGGCGAAACAGATAAACCATATCACCCTGTAAGACATGGATGATTACTATCCCCATTTCATAAATGAGAGAACTTAAACTTTGAGAGTCTAAGTAAATTATCTAAAGTTGTATGCACAGCTAGAAGACACAGTTAAACTCCAAGTTTCCAGACACAACATTTTAATTACTCTCACTAGTGGTTTTTTGTTTGTCTGAGACAGAGTCTCACTCTGTCACCCAGGCTGGAGTACAGTGGCCCAATCATGGCTCACTGCAGCCTTGACCTCCCCAAGCTCATGTGATCCTCCCACCTCAGCCTCCTGAGTAGCTGGGACTACAGGCACATGCCACCACACCCCTCTGATATTTGTAATTTTTGTAGAAATGGGATTTTGCCTTGTTGCTCAGGCTGGTCTCAAACTCTTGGGCTCAAGCAATCCACTCTCCTCAGCCTCCCAAAGTGATGGGATTACACACATAAGCCACTGTACCCAGCTCTCAGCACTGTTTTTAGTCTTTATAAATTAACGTGTAATCTCACAATATTTATATTTCATTCACATTCTCTGTATTGCTTAACTCATAATTTTAAGGCAATGATTGTCAACTAGAGGCGATTTTACTCCCCAGGGAACATTTACCAATAGCTGGAGACATCTCTGACTGTTACAACTGGGAGGTGCTACTGTGTCTAATGGATAGAAGCCAGGGACGCCACTAACATTCTGCAATGCACAGGACAGTCACCGCAACAAAGAATAGTCTGGCGCAAATGTAAACAGTGCTGCAGTTGTGAAACCCTCTTGTAAGGAGTTGTCCAGTGAATGATTTTCTGGTAATCATGCCTTTATATGGCTTGATTTCTATTCTAACTGTTCTATTTGATGCATAAATGACTCTGGGCTTTGTGTTTATAGAAGGCACTGCATCAGTGCGGAGGCTTACATCATCCCTCAGAGTCTCAGAGGATGTGAGCCATGTATTCTTCAGGCTTGTTGATATTATTACTCTTACTATAGACACAACATGAGAGATCGTTCTAGACATACACTGTCTGTATTAGTCATTCCCACATTATGATAAAGAACTACTGTGACTGGGTAATTTATAAAGAAAAGAGCTTTAATTGGCTCACAGTTCCACCGGCTGTGCAGGAAGCATGGCAGGGGAAGCCTCAGGAAACTTACAATCATGGTGATTGGCAAATGGGAAGCAGACATAGCTTACCTGGCCAGAGCAGGAGGAAGAGAGACAAGGGGTAGGTGAGACACACTTTTAAACAACAGATTGTGTGGGAACTTACTCACTATCATGGGAACAGCAAGGGGGAAGTTCACCCCCATGATCCAGTCACCTCCCCCCAGGCCTATCCTCCAACACTGGGGATTACAATTCGACATGAGATTTGGGTGGGGACATGGAGCCAAACCCTATCACCGTCCCACTGTGTTACATATTCAAATGTGCATAATGATACTGCATGATGGGTGCAATTTTCCCTATAGAGTATTGTGGATAAGGAACCTGACTAGCACAGAGGTTAAATAATTTTCCTAAAATTGCACAGCTAGTAGGTAAACGAACCAGAATGCACATTCCAAGTACACACTCTGTTCAACATATGCCAGATATGATTAGCAGGAGAAACATATAGTCCTGAGTCCTACCCTAATCCTTTACTGCACTAAAAATAGGGTTTTTCCTGAAATAAAGGGTTTTTCTCAGGTTAGATAAAACTAAGTAGCCCATTGGATAGAAGGTTTGAGAAGAAATATTCTCATTACACAGAAAAACACACTTTGAATAGTATATACAAGAGTATTTTTTAATTTATTTATATATTTTTAAACAGAGTCTCACTCTGTTGCACAGGCTGGAGTGCCGTGGTGCAATCTCTGCTCACTGCAGCCTCTGACTCCCAGGTTCAAGCAATTCTCCTGTCTCAGCCTCCCAAGTAGCTAGGATTACAGGCATCTGCCACCACGCCTGGCTAATTTTTGGATTTTTAGTACAGATGAGGTTTCACCATGTTGACCAGGGTGGTCTTGAACTCCTGACCTCAAGTGATCCTGAGTGCTGGGACTATAGGCATGAGCCACCGCACCCAGCCTGGAGTATTTATTTCTGATGGCATACAAGTGATCATCTCTTCTAATCAGCCACTTTCTTTTCTTGGAAGAGGAACCCAGGGCACAGAGAGGTTGTGCAACTTGGCCATGTTCACACACCTTGTTAGGGAAGTCCCCAACCAGAGTGCAGTTCTCCTATTTCTTGTCCCTTTTTGCTTCCTCTCCCAGGGTCCCCATCTCCTTCCTACTTACATGAGAAGAGAACAGCCAGTTCAAACTCCTCTTGAACATGAAATGCTTTTACAAACTAGGTACACAAATGTATCATCTTTGCTATTTTCAGAAACTGTTTGGGACTGCAAATATGTTGTGAAAAATTAGGCTTTTGAAGATGAGACAGTGAAATCCCACTATACTCATTATTATGCAATCAACTCACTCTGTGAGACTAATTAAGGATTTTGAAGTATGTTGTGTTTCTCAGAATCGAATGTGAAGAAAGGTGGTCTGGTGGCTTTCATAAAAAAGGGGTGAGCCTGTCCCAACCATATAAGGGCAAACTCTGACAACGCTCAGTCCCTGGAAGCTGTTCCGCTTCTCCCTGCCCCACACATTGGGTTATAGCAGACACACTCCTCCTAAAACGGGACCCCTCGAACTCCAAAGCACACAAATCTCCCTGCCTAGCTGATACACTAACTCGGAGAGAAGAGCAGAGGTATCTCCTCACCCTATCCCACTTCACCCATTTTCTGAAACTAAGTTGGGGGAGAGACAACGAAAGGAACATATGGCAGGAGAAAACCTCCACCCACCAAACCACATTCTCCCAAACCCTCCTCACCCTCCACTCCACTCCATGGGGAGTGTGGAAGATAATCTACTGGGCTTTGGGAAACTTGACATCTTTTCATTACATATGATTTCAACTCATATTTTTATTTGCCCAGTCCCATATACTGTATAAAAGTGTAAAGTACATTAATATAATAAATGAACAAGCATATATGTTTAAAAGTTATTTGCTTTATAGTTTTTGGAGTTCTTAAAGAGAACTATTTCCTGACTTTTTCCCAGTGTTCTGGAATAGAATGTACACCTCCCCCTCCCAGCAACGCATCAGAGGCAAACACCCTAGTTCTTCACCTCTTCCTGAAACCTCACAGAGCAAGGCTTCTGCCAAGGTTCCTCCAGAATTTACATCTTTATGTCCTCCAACCCCTATTTTATTTCTGCAGAGAATCAAATATAGATTCCCTCTCAGCCACAAGCTGTGGCTGTGCTTCTCAGACATTCCCTGCTCATCAACACAGCCGGGCTCCACGCTCCATTCCACCTCCTGAGTTAACAACCCCGACCTTAACCATCCTACATCTAAACAAAGCTTAAGGAGCCAGTATTATTGCTTCTTGCTGCTGCAACACATTACCACAGAACTAGGAGTTTAAAATACAGACTTATTCTCCTACAGATTTATAGATCAGAGGTCATAGGTGACTATAGTGGGCTAAAATCAACCTGTCGGTTTGTTTGTGTTCTTTCTAGAGCCTCCAGAGGAGAAGCCACTTCCTTACCGTCTCCAGCTCCCAGAGGTCACCCTGTTTTCCTCGGCCCCTCCCTCCATTTTCAAAGCCAACAGCGTGGCATGTTTCAATCTCTCTCTCTTTGTCTCAGACTCGTGCCCCACTGTCACGTCTTCTCTGACCCACCTGCCTCCCTCTTATAAGGTCTAAGGATCTTTGTGATTATACTGACCCACCCAGATGATCCAGGATAATCTCCACAGCACAAGGTCCTTAGCCACATTCACAGTCTCTTTTGCCATGCCAGGTATTAATAACATAGGTTCCATGGATTGGGACATGGACCTATTTGGAAGGACATTGTTCTGCGTGCCACAGATCCCCAGTGCCAAGGTTCAGGAAGTGAATCAGCTGGAAAAGGAAGCTGCATTCACCTGGATTCCAAACTTTGTGGAATGGGAAAAAAGTATGTCCCGGGGCCAGACACACATGGGCTCCCACCCCAGCTTTGCCAATAACCCAGTTGTATGACCCTAGGCAGCAGTCCCCAACCTTTGGGAACTGGTTTCATGGAAGACAATTTTTCCACAGATGCGGTGGGATGAGCAGAGGGTGTGGTTTCAGGATGAAACTGCCCTACCTCAGACCATCAGGCATTAGCTACATACTCACAAGGAGCATGCAACCTAGATCCCTCACATGCACAGTTCACAATAGGGTTTGCGCTCCTGTGAGAATCTAATGCCACTGCTGATCTGACAGGAGGCGGAGCTCAGGCTTCAGTGCTGGCTCACCTGCAACTCACCTCCTGCTGTGCGGCTGGTTCCTAACAGACCAGTTAGCAGCCCTTGGCCCCAGAGGTTGGGGAGCCCTGATCTTAGGCATGTTATTTAATCTCTCCATGACTGTTTCCTTTCCTGTAATGTGGGGAAAATAATACATCTCTCATAGGGCATAAAAAATACAAAAGTACTTTATATAATGATAGACTCGTAGTTGATGTTCAATAGAGGTTAGTTCTTCCTTCATTCTGACACAGTTCTCATCACCTATGATACTAACCAGTGCTTGTGTGGCTTTTCCAAAGTTACCAACTGCCCAGACTATATCATTTTATTTAATCTACATCACAGCTCGCGTGCTCTGCCCAATTCTCCAAAACCTGAGATCGATCACGGTGTAGAAACTCAGTCAGTGATAAAGGAAGACAGGGCAAAACAAAGAGTGCAAACCCACTGTTCTGACTCCAAATCTGGTGCTCTTCTGCCCTGCCTAACAGACTGCTTGTTATCCACTTCTGGTCACCATACTGGTTAGAAATTGAACGTTTGGCCAAAATAGATTTTGGGGTAGGAAATGAAGCATATTGCCTGTTATCTTTGTGAAGTTTGCAGAAAAGCAAAACAGAATGAGGAACTGGAGGCTCAGGAAAATATTTTCTCTCTGGAGCTGTTAGGCATTTGTAACAAGTTGTGAAGGCAGCTTGGCTCTTACGGCTGTACGGCTGGTGCCAATTTGGAAGCTTTTATAGGTCTCTAGTTCCCCTGATATTATTGGCTAAACCAATAAGTGTGGTTAATTTTTTTATGTAAAATGAATTCTAACTCTGAAAACACTCGTGAGAATTCAAGAAACTCCCGAGTCCCACCTAAGGATTTTTAAGTGAAAGAATTAATTATGACAAAGAGAAATCCAATTGTGGACCATCATCGTAGCTCAATAAACATTTCTCACTACTTAATATCACAGAACATAGGAAGAAGTTTTGTGTTCTGGCTATTGCTCTTAATTGGTATTATTAAGGAGTGGCATAATTATGGGCTGAGGCTTTTTGCCCTTGGTGACATAAGGGACTTTCCTCTCGCTGGTGATTATCAGGCCAGTGACTTGGATCCTCGTATGACAATTAAGATTGAGTAGTGTCATCTGTTTCATAATTAAATTCTATCTTCCATATCCTTTGAATGCTGTATGGGCGTTTAATTGGCGGATGCTATTTCTGCTGCCACTGTGGCGTGTCTGAACAACAAAGTCAAAATAACAGTGATTCCACTCCTTGCAGAATATCCCAGTTGAAGAGAATTTGCTTTCTCTTTGGCACAGAAAGAGCCCTGAATTTAAACACAGCAGTGAAGAAGCTGAGGGCCTCTGAATTCCTGCAGGTTCTCACTCAAGGTGGTGTTTCGGGTCTACCGTTGCAAATTAAAAGATCAACTTAACATACAGGAGGGAAAAGTCATCTCTGTCCAGTAGGTGACTTCTCCAAAAACATAGAGAACTCAGTAGGGGATGGTACACAGGTTTGTCTGTATAATCATCACAGGCAGAGAAAATATTTTTTAAAAAGCCTGGCTCATTTTCCTTCACTTGCTAGAAAAAGAGTCTCTGAGAGTATGTTTTAAAGTATTTATCTTAAACACTGTTAAAATACACTTCCAGTTTATTTATTAACAGAGAACTCAGAAGCATTAGGCTTCCTCCACAGACATATCTTCCTGTTTAATCAAGAAAGCAATGGAAGGTGTTTAAGATCATGAGTAATGTACTGAATGAAAAATGAGAAAAGAAACTTACAGGCAAAGCAAAAAGAAACAAATCCTCCATGAAAAAATGAAAATGCTATTTTTTAAAAAACTAACCTATGATTTTAAAAACATCTGCAAAATAATACTGATTTTTGTCCTCAAGTAGAACAGCAAATCCATTGAGTTTAATCAAACTCAAAATAATTCTAAAGAGAAATTAGAGATGTATACAAAGGAAGCTAAACAATACAGTATAGCATGCAAGTAAAAATATTATATGCTAATTAATAAACAATTGTAGGAGACTTCATGAATTGTGAATGAAAAGATTAGTATGAATCTTTGTGCAAAATGCTTAAACCCATGTTAAGATGAACAAACTCTTTAAAATGTAAAACCTAAGCCCATAAAAATATGCAGGAAACACAATACAATATGCTCTTTTTAATATTCCTCTAATCACATGATTATATTTTAATTATAGTTTTCATTTGTTGAAAGTATACTCAAATGCAATATTTTTCTTTTCTTCTGGATAACAGTCTTCATTGCCTTATTTTCATCTTAAGGTGATTCAGACCATAATGATTTAGAGGCCAAATGTTCAAACTCTTTTTAACAGATTACTCATGATGCAATTAAAATTAAAATATGTGCATAAAATTGATATTTTAATCAAATCATTGTGTATCTCCATAGTGGTTTAGCAATAAGGAGAGAAAGAGTAGCCTGAAACTCCCAGGATTTTGTCTTCCTTGCCCTTTGGGAATTTCTTTCCTTTTTAGTATCCTTAACAGATTACTGTTTTGGTGGGGTCAGAATTCCCATGAATTATATTTAAAGCAGTTCCAGCTTATTTTGAATATTTCATGCATGTTTCCTGTCTTAGTCCATTTTCTGTTGCTCATAACAGAATGCCTGAAACTGGGTAATATATAAAGAAAAGGAATTTATTTCTTACAGTTTGGGAAGCTGAGAAGTCCAAGGTCAAGGGGACTTACCTGGTGAGGGTTTTCTTGCTGGTAGAGACTCTATGCAGAGTCCTAAAGTGGCATAGGGCACCACATGGCAAGAGGGCTGAGTGTGCTAGCTCAGATCTCTCTTCCTCTTCTTATAAAGCCTCCAGCTCCACTCCCCATGATAACCCATTAATTCATTAACCCACTATTGCATTAATCCATTAACCCACTATTTCATTAATCCATTAATCCATGAATGAATTAATCTATCCATAAGGGCAAAGCTCTCATGACTCAATCACCTCTTAAAGTCCCCACCTCTCAGTAATGCCACATTGGGGATTCAATGTCAACATAAGTTTTGGAGGGGATAAGTATTCAAACCATGGCACTTCCTTTGTTGCTCAACCTCTAACATAAAGAGATAAAGGGGCATTACCATGTCCAGTTTTAGACTTTTGCTCTTAGAAGAAAAATATTCACTGAAGGAGTAGAGTAAGCCTACTATAACTATGTTTCTTTTCAGATCACCCTGATTTGTTTCTCTTGTTCTACAGGAATTATTTTGTATCTTCCTGTTCTTGACCTCCATGTCAAATGACTTTTCAGACTTCACAACTTAGGCATTACCATTTAGCTTCTACTTCTGGTCTCACACCACTTTGTTTCTCACTCTTTAATTAGAAATGGTTAATTTGACTTCTTGTCTTAAGGCAAGGAGAAAATGAGTCTTAAACAGTATTAAGCTTCCATAAATATTTCACTTTATGCTAATTCCTGTGCTTCCAGCGGAGCCGTTTGAAGTTCTCAAGAAAGTGTTTCTGTTCCCCTCAATTAAATACATAACTGGAAAACAATAAAATAATTATCAGTTTTACTACCCTGCACTTTGTTTTCCAAACTTTCATTCTGACATTTTAAATTTTTCTTCCACATTTATGTAACCCAACCCAGTGTCATAGGTGCTGCCCCCAGGCTGGATAGACTCTTAAGACGCAGGCTTTGGAGAAATCTTAGAGCTCCCTCAAGTGGACATTATGTTTCATGCACCCTTAACCTCTAGAAAACGTTTTTGGCTGCAGTCTCCATCCAGGACAGAAGTATTTAGCCATCCCAATTTAGAAACAGAAGTGGTTTCTTGTTTACGCTAAAAATATTCTGAAAAGAAATAAAAGTTCAAACAAGTTTGCCAAGCAAATGGATTTGCGTGGCCAATGAAAACATACCAAGTCATGCTTTTTAGTTATTGGCTTTGCTTGTGAGAATGTAACTTGGAATTATTAATTGCAATATCATCTATTCATTTGGATAAAATGTTATTTGTTGAGGAATTGTAAATGCAACACTTGTACAGCACTTATACTATGGCCACATATACTACGCAGCAGGCGTTGTTCTAAGAGCTTTCCATATATTAATTCATTTCATCTTCACAACATTCCTCCAAAATAGGTCCTTTAATACTCCCTGTTGTACAGATGAAGAAACTGAGTCGCAGAGAGGTGAAATAACCTTTCAAAGGTTATAGAGCTAGAATATGGAAGAGCCAATGTGCAAACCCAGTCAGGCAGTCCAAAGTCCACTATACCATGCTGTTTCTTACCATGTAATGAACAACTGAATATACAAATACACACACATACGTACATAGACATATCTCTATAAGCACAGTTATACATGCACATAAACACACTCACATGTTACACATCCACACACATATATACATGCAAATGCACACATATACCCATACAGAGAGTATATATTGTAAGGAGCATATTTTATACAAAAAATAATCCTGTAAAGTATAAAAGCTAAAAGAGAAGAGAGATTTAATTACAAACATTGTAATCAAAGCTTTAAAAGCTTTGCTTATCCAACCTGGGCAACATGGTGATGTCCTGTCTCTACGAAAAATGCAAAAATTAGCCGGGCGTGGTTGTACACACCTGTAGTCAGGGGGCTGAGGTGGGAGGATCGCATGAGCCTGGGAGGTGGAGGTTGCAGTGAGCTGAGATCTTGCCACTGCCCTCCAGAGTGGGACTCTGTCTTTAAAAAACAAACAAACAAAAAAAGAAAACTATGCTTATCACATTTCCTTGTTATTGCTTATCATTACTCATTACAATTTCTGATCATCTCTTCTCATACTCGAATTCGATTACTCTGACCTTGCTCCAGTAAGACCATTGAAAGCTTCTTTTCCATGTGGCTGCGACACTTGCTGTTTTCTCTACTGGAAACTTCTACCAGTTCTTCCTATGAATGGCTTACTGTCATCAGTTTCCTCACAGAGAGGTTCTCCTTGACTTTATAAAACACCCATGGCCTCACTCTCTGCTACTCAGCACCCCTTTGCCCTGTCCACTTTATCTCCATAGGCCTTACCAATTTCAGTGTATTTCCTCTACTAGAATGTAAAATTTATCAAAAGATAATTCTCAATGAATGATAAAATTATTAAATGCTCTGTTCTGATGGCTTTTGAATGAATGAAAAATTGTGGTGATAGTCTATATCGCAAATAAATGTTTTCATGTTTTTCTGTAAAGTGTGTTCTTAATATTTCAACTAAATATTGAATTTTAAAGTCTGAAATGTTTAAATCTCTAGCCTAATAACAATTGTGTTTAAAGGTATGTTTTTATTCCTTATTAACATGTTACTCTTACCTGATATAACAAAAACTGATGATACACTAGTTGTTTAAGTACATGCGAAACTTGCGCTAAAATAGTACCAGAAAAGAAAATTGGTGAATCTGTAAATTTCTATAAACTGGGATAAAATTTTAAAAGACAGTTTTTCTGGTTTTATTCATGGACTATGTCATGATTTTAGAATCTTATCACATATATGTAGTGTATGTCTGCTAATTAAGTCCTATATTTCAATTTAGCAAAACCATCTTAGACTGATAATAGAAAGGCACCCACAGAGTAACTACCCTAAAAGAGTGTTACTGATAACTAGATGTCATTTTCCTAATACTTGCCATTCAGAATCCTACACAACCGATAGATGGGGAATCGCATCCTCACCTCCATTCCACCACTGGGTTCTCACTGTTAATCACAGAATGTCCACATTCCTTCCTTTCCATTTCTTTCCTTCACTTCTGTGACTCTTCTTACTCCCTACCGCAAGTATTTAATCAGTTTTTGTAAAAATGGACCTGACCTGTCTTCTTTTCTAGGCTCCAGGCCTTCCTTCTTAGGCCTATCTTTCTTTCATCAATATTATTATATTGATGATTAGCCCAAATTATATATAAAAGCATATACACATATATGCATGACACATAAATACACATATATGCATACACATACACATGTGTAAGTTTGCACATATGCATATGTATATACTCTTTATGATATTGAAGCTACTTTAAAATTAATTTCTTGCTCTATTAGCCTAAGTAACTCAAAGCATCTTATTCCCAAGCACTCCGTGATCTACAGGTGTGCAATACAAAGGCATCACTGTGGCAGGGGAGGGAGTTTGCCATACTGTAGTCAATATCATCAATTAATAGATTGGTTCAACCTATTTTAGATTTTGAGATACTGAGTGATTTGCCAAATATCCAGTTGAGAAGATCATGGGGTAGAAGAAAATTTTTGAATCACCCATTCAATCCTAGGTCCTACTACCATATAATAAATTTCATTAGGGTTTAAATATATTTTTATGATACCATATTCTTTCATCTTTTCTATTTCTTTTTCTTTCCTTTTTTTTAAATCATACTTTAGGTTCTGGGGTACATGTGCAGATCATGCAGGATTGTTGCATAGGTACATACATGGCAATGTGGTTTGCTGCCTCCATCACCCTGTCACCTACATCTGGCATTTCTCCCCATGTTATCCCTCCTCAACCTCCCCACCCCGCTGCTATCCCTCCCTTGGCCTTGCCCAACAGACCCCAGTGTGTGATGCTCCCCTCCCTATGTCCATGTGTTCTCATTGTTCAACAGCTGCCCATGAGTGAGAACATGCAGTGTTTGATTTTCTGTTCTTGTGTCAGTTTGCTGAGGATAATGGTTTCCAGATTCATCCATGTCCCTACAAAGGACACAAACTTATCGTTTTTTATGGCTGCATAATATTCCATGGTGTATATGTGCCACATTTTCCTTGTCCAGTCTATCATCAATGGGCATTTGGGCTGGTTCCAGGTCTTTGCTATTGTAAACAATGCCACTATGAACATATGTGTGAATGTGTCTTTATAACAGAATGATTTATAATCCTTTGGGTATATACCCAGTAATGGGATTGCTGGGTCAAATGGAATTTCTATTTCTAGGTCCTTGAGGAAGCGCCACACTGTCTTCCACAATGGTTGAACTAGTTTACACTCCTACCAACAGTGTAAAAGTGTTCCTATTTCTCCACATCCTCTCCAGCATCTGTTGTCTCCAGATTTTTTAATGATCACCATTCTAACTGG